>JAUZSU010019676.1:0-10801 GCA_034780255.1 Parotocinclus maculicauda
GAACGCCGGGAAGAAGTTGATCGGCTCTCTTGAAAGCAACTTGGTGAAGGTAAGAGAAAAGACACAGGACTTTCAGATGCAAGTTTTTGCTTGAAACTTGCAGTTCATCGCGCCGGCTAACTCGAGCTTGTACTCCTAAAAAGCTATTGTTGCACGCGTTAGCTTCTCATCCATTTTTGTTGACATTTAAAGACATCATGTACGTGCTGTTTGTGTTACAATTCAGCATGTGTGTTTGTTTGAAAAACAAAAAACCACTTTAATCTTAATCCCAAAACAATAACCCGAGCAGATTGCTTGCTTGTCATGAATCAGTGGTAATGCTACCAAAACACCACCATGCACTTTCTTGCTCCTGGTACAACAGGAGTTGTAAGAACATGATTTGGACGAAGTAAATAACGTGTGCTATTGAAGTAAGTTCGCCTCCATTTACAGGGAGTTTGTTTCTTTTCGCAGATGTCCACCGTCTACTTGATTTGAAACGATGCAGACAAATAATCTAGGAGCTTTATGGCTTCATGTGATTAGGATAAAAAGCATCAGCGACAGAGAGTAATCGGGTCTCGAAACTGGAATTCGGAGCCGTATTTTACCTACTTCACCTCATTTGAGCCCTCGAGTTAAAGTGTGAAAATGATTAAAACCGAGAGCAAAGGCGAGAGGACTCTGAGGAGCGCTTCTCCTCACAGAAACGCTTACAAGGCGGACTTCCACGCTATCAAGTGCACCTTTGACGGGACCAAATCCGACTCAACGTCTAAGTCATGTACTAATGGCTCATCTGGTGATCTTCGTGATGATTTGGTAAGGGGGCGAGCTTTTGGCAACCGGGTCAACAAGATCAAGAACATTTTCCTACAGATGGATGGTCAGCAAGGAGGTGAAAGCCAGGAGGTGAAAGCCACCATGAAAATGGATGCGCCTCCGGTCTCCCCACCGCCACCAAAATACAAAAGCAACCTGAGCAGCCCGATCAGCCCGGAACCTCAGAATGACAAGACCCAAAAAGGGGAGGACTCTGAGATAGACAAAGTGGCCTTGGCAGAAAAGTTTTCAGTGACAAGAAAACTATTTGAGAGGGGAATAAAAGAGACCGCTGGAGAGAAGCCAACCCTGAACAGGGCCTCTGGCCGCATGTCCCAAGGTAGTGTGTGCGAAGATAGGAGAGCAGGCAGAAAACCAGTAGGGCCATCTGAAAACACCAGCAGTACTAAAACCGATCTGAACCCTACCTCACCAGAGAGGAAGGAGGCAGAGGATTTAAAACAGGTTAATAAATTACTAAATGCAGGACCCATATCAAGAAGACTGGAGAACTTCATGGTAGATAGTGACTGTGAGGAGTCAGTGAGAGCAGCAGCTAAAACACAGGCAAAGGTATGTAGTCCTGTCTCTCCTGCACGGGACACTGCTCAGAAACCAACTTCACCTGTTGGTGACCACTTGCAGAAACAAGCTTCTCCCAGTAATCATTCTATACCAATTTCCTCTTCACCAACCAGTGATTTTGCCCCCAAATCTAGCTCACCTGTCTCGCGAGCAGTCAGCAAACCCACCTCACCTACAGCCATAGGTGGTCATGAGACTCATTCCACGACTCCCTGTAGTTCACTCAGGCATTCATCCTCAGCAGGAGGACTGGATGAATGTAAACCCACCAGTCCTCCTCCTAGCGACCAGAAGTCTCCGGCTCTAGCTAGTAGTTTTTACAGTAACATCAAGAGCTCCGATTTGGCCAAGCATGAGTCTTCTAAGGTGCGTAAGTCTTCTGGAGACCTGCAACCTTCTCAGCCCCAGCCGAGCTTGAATCCTGCGGCGGCAGGCGTGGTCCGAGCAGAGCGAGTTGTGGTCCAGAATGAGTCGTCAGAAAGTGAGGAGAATGAGGATGACTATGTGTTTGAGGAAGTGAACCTCAAAAGAGAACTTGCTGCTGAAGTACCCACGGGAGGTCTGACTAGACAAGCTTCAGTTCTGACACCTCAGGAGGATCGACCGAAGGTCACAGAGCAGGAGAAAGGTATTTTTCGCTCACCAGAAGAGTGGAAAACAGAACTTACTGAACAGGAGTGTCTCAAACAGAGTGACAAAGAGGAGGAAGATGAAGAAAGCGAACAAGATGAGGATGAAGATGGAAAAACATCTCCAGTGTTTTACAGCTTTGAGAATGCAGCCTTTGTGGATGATAAGGAGATAGGACACGCTCAGAATGAGTACGACGAGGAAGAGGTTGAAGATCAGGAATATGGAAATCATGATGAATTTCCCGGCCTCTCAGATGATGAAGAATTACCAGTCGGGAGGAAAATACACTTCTCTACAGCACCAATACAGGTAAGAAAGATCTTCTCAGTCTAATACTTGAACATTTAATGTATCAATATGTGTAATTTGGAGGACATGATGGTTGCACAGTTTTGAGACAAAGTGTATTTAGATATGGATGTGTACAGGAACTATATAGTGTTGTTCTTTCAGCGGGCACTGGTCCTTGGAGAAATTTCGAAGTGCCTGAGGTTTTAAGCTTTGTCCCAGTATTAAACAATCCCAAGTGACTGTGTGCTGTAGTAATAACTTGCACCGTTCTGTATATGCACCGTATAACCACCACCTTATAGCCTATATAGCTTAGATAACTAACTTTGCTCTACAAATACACAGAAAAACGCATTTCGAAATAGTACTGCACTGTGTGGTATATGAAACATTGTTTAATTTCAGGAAACCGTATGTCACATCTTTGTCACATTGACCTGGATGTTGTTTGATTAGAAGATACTGAAGATACGTTGATGATGCATGGGAATGTGTGCAAGGCTGGAAGTCTAAATATTACTTTCTGTTAAGCTATGGTGATGCCAGAACCTTTAATACATGCAGCAGCATTTTCCATGGTTATAGCTTACAGAAAATATATATTGTCTTCCAAAAGTCCACACTGGTCACTTACCAAATGTATTTCAGATCTGGGAGAAACGCTGACATGGTTCAGGTTAACTCTGCTACTTAGTGATAAGACCTGGCTGTAGGCCTGTCATAATAATGAACCTTTAGCTGATGATTAGTTGTGGACTATGACGTATTGAAATATCAGCAAAAAACTTTTTGATAGTATACATTCCAAGATTATAGAATTAAGTACACAAATAACCGAAGCCCTCAAAACCTGTTACCAATTTAGAAGTTTAAACTTTTCTGTTTTGTTGATCCCATTACGTTTCATTGAATGCTTTTAGGGGCAGCATGGTGGCTCAGTGGGTAGCACCGCTGCCTAACAGCAATAAGGTCCCGGGTTCAATCCCAGGGTGGATTGGTCTGGGTCCTTCTATGTGGAGTCTGCATGTCCTCCCCGTGCTTGCGTGGGTTTACTCCAGGTACTCCGGTTTCCTCCAACAGTCCAAAGACGTGCGTGTTAGGTGAATTGGTGTTTCTAAAAGTGGCCCTTAGTGTGTGATTATGTGCTTGACCGTGTGATGGATTGGCACCCCATCTGGGGTTGTTTCTGCCCTTGCGCTCAGAGTTGCCAGGTGGGCGCCGGCCGGCAACCCCATGTGGATTAAGTGAAAGATAATGAATGTATGAATGCTTTTACTGCCTTTCTTATAGGCAAACATATGTTGCCTCATACAGCCAATTCACATTCTGCTCATTGCAGAAATCTACCAGCTGTGGAAAATTACTATAGTCCTAATTACTATAATATCAATTAACTGCGATTGTCTAAAGTAGTTACGATTAGGGGATTGTGTAATAATTGGAACAGGCCTACCTGGTTGTTTTATTCTCCTCTTCCTGGAACACATTCCTTTGGCATTGGTATTTCTGTCACACTTCAACTGTTAATGATAAACAGGGGTTTATGTTTGTTCCTTGCTAGAAGAATATGTGGAGCAAAACCACAAGCAGGTACCTGTACCTGGGGTAAGCATTCCACACTACAAACAGGTGTTTAAACTTGAGGGCTCAACACATGTCACACTATCTTGTCTCCTAATCTTGGCTGGCATAGTGATATGTAAAACAGTGTGTTCTTGATTATGAGCAGGCTGTTAATGAGAAAAATTTACATTTATTCACACTTTTGTTCAATAAAACGATATGGTCATAGAAATTAATTTATGAACAGAAACAAGATAATATTTGGACTTAAATATCTACATTAGTGGTCCTTTTGTCATATGATGGACAAGCTGTCAAATTTGAAATGGAATAATAAGATTACTTAGTCTGGCAAAAGCTTATTAAACAAACTTCAGTAAAGTGCAGTTTCCTCAAACTGTAAAGCATGTTTAAAAGTAAATATCTCCATTGTGTTCTAGATGTTCACAGATGATAATAATACTAATAATAATACTGTAAAAATGGTTATGAAACCTGTGTAAACCATTAATCAGTAGTGAACAAAAGGCAAATGTGGCTGATTTTGGATACAGTAGAGTCTCTATTTTGTACAAGATTTTTTTTATATCGTAAGTAGTAATGATGACAAACTATTTATAGAAGTCACTTGAAATGAGTCACTTGAGTATTGAGTGTCATATTCTTGATGAGGTTAGATTTTACGGCATCAGTAATGTCTTTGCAAAGTTTCCTCATATTTAGCAATTTTTTTCACCACTATTGCATCCACGTTCTGCCCCTGTGCTATCTGGCTTTCAGCCCCATCTTTGGAGTGCTCTCTTTTAACGTTTAAGGTTTGTGTGATTATTCTTTCTCCAAAAGAGATTCAAATCTTGTCTTTGCATATTTTGATCAAAAAAGATCATATTATCGCTGGCGGATTTTGCACTCATTTATTGTGAAGACATGACTGTAACCTAAATAACACTATAATCACTGCTCCCTCACTAGGATTGCACTATACAGGAAGCACAACTGAAATCACATTCTCATCACCAGTGCATGTCAATACCGGTATGTCTAATAAACAAACACACAGTTTAAAGCAAAATTAAGTTGTGAATAAATGATAGTGAAAGCAGTGTGTTTGTCATATGTGTCTGTGTTCGAGTCGGTGTTGCGAAGAAGACATTCATGTAAAAAAACTACACTAAACACTAAAGTACTCTTCATAATAAAAAACTAAACAGGTTCAAAAAGTAAAGGCCACCCTTTTGCTTAGTTTCTATTAATAATATGAAATCAACTGAATTCTTTATAGACCATAATTCACTGGCAGTGGCCATTGAAAAACCAGATGCTGCCTATATTGAATTCAGTCATTTCTTAGTATAGTATTTCATGCACATCAGATGAATTGCAACTTTATAAAGATATTCATAAATTCCTAATGAATCTAAATGTAACTATACTTCTCACAAAAAGTTGTGGATAATTTAAAATGAAATATCCTTAGTAAAATATCTCCAAATCTTTGTGAGCAGTGTATTAGTGATAGTAATGTCTATCAGATGCCTTTATTGTTGTTATTCAGTGCTAATTGCGGCTGTGGAGGTGTTGGATATTTTACTGTTCCTGTGGAGGTTTTCTCTCTAAATTTGTCTTGACGTATATTTCAGAGTCTTTTTCAGACTCTTTGCAGTCTGTCCATTACGAAAAACACAACCTAAACTGATTTTGGTCTGCCATGGTCAGCAATGCCACTGTGTTTTTGGATTATTTGTGTGTTTGTGAAGGTAAACGTGAGCTTAACTACTTTTAGTATCTTATTTGTTTTAATTTCTTTTAAATAATTCCCCCAGTTTCAGGGTTTTCAGCAGAATGTTAATACTCCAGTACTCTTCCAGTAGTGTGCATGCAGGAGGTCAATGGCTGAGTTCAACTCGGCATAACAGGCAGTGAAGAAGTGATTCATGATGACTGTGAGAAATTACAGGCTTGGGATTCAGGGTGAGGTTTGTGTAGGGAGCTTCTGTATTGCCCATAATTACCATCTTGTTCACCTGCTTGTATGGTGAAATTTGAAATGTTTGCACTCTCTAGTATTGTGAAACGTGTATGTTTTGGAGACACTGTAAACAAAAGTTCTTGTCTCGGCAAGTGAGAGTAGGTCTTCAGCATGACTGCACCACTGCATACTTAAACATACCAAAGGCAGGTGGTATGTTACATGTACAGAATAAAAATAAATGCAAGTATTTGGGTTTAGTCACTAATTAAACAATCTTTAGTCAAGTTATATCTCAAAGTGAAAGTAGTCATTGTTTTAGAAAACATCTTCTCAAGTACATTAGGTATATATGCTGCTCACAAAAATTAGGGGATAGTTCAAAATGAAATCTCCCATAATGAAAACTCCCCTATTTTTTGTGAGCTTTACAGTATGTGGTGGTTTTTTAAATTGTCTCAGTTGTGCTCCTACGACTGCCCCAAATTACTTAGTATGACATTAAATAGTAAGTTTATACAGCAGCTACAGCGTTCTGACAAACTCTTTACTTTTGCACTATGTTGTGTTAGTTGTGTATGTTTGTGTTAGTGTTTTAGTCCAGTTGTACAACTACGCACCCATAAGACAAGCATTGATTCTCTTCATTCACATAATCAAACGTGGGAAACACATGGGGGCATGGTATTGCCTAGACCGTCAGAGAATTAAAAAAAATCTTAGTGACATCATCTAATACAGTAAGACTTGTCATTAGGGAGGTGACTGAATATACCATGTCAAGGTAAAAAAAAAAGTTAAAATTTACTACCAGCTAAGGTTGTACAATATGCATAATATGGGATGTTTCAATTGTGGTTGTAACAGTGTGCCAGCTAACATTATCGAGCATATCAGTTGCTTTGTGAAAAAACTAAAGTTAAAAATGAGTGAACAAACTGTAGACAAAACACAAACACCGCCAACTTCTTAGTCTACACTGTTCGTGCCACATACTTTACAGATTGCTGTTTTGTATTGACTGTAAACACAATAACCAGGAAGCAGTTTATTTCCTGATTCATTTGATCATTTTTATTATAATTTTAATTTCAGGAATTTTGAATGCTGTTCGTGGATGGTAGTGTGAGTCACCATATCAGCAAAGCTAATCACTGATTGCTCCGATGATTAGTCAGAGCATCTTTAAACCTGTGTTACTACTAGAGCTGTGATATGTATTTTCTGTGATGAAGAATACCGTGCATACAGTATGCTATTGCCACAAATCAAGCTAGCGTTCAGAACATGTCTAAATCAGTCCCCAGCTGGAGCAGTCTGGCGTATTAGGCTAATCGGTGTCTCTAAAGTTCACCTAGTGTGTGTCCTACAATGGATTGGTGCCCTGGGTTGTTCTTGTTTCTTGCCCATTTAGGCACCGGCTCTCCCACGACCCTGACTTAGATAAGCCCGTAAATAAATGAATGTTCCTGGATCAAGCAGATAAAATGAGTGAGTTAGGAGATAGGCACCACCAGCCTCACATTCTTTGATTTAATTGCTAGTTGTGAATTTGCAAACCGGCAGAAATCCAGTTGCTTTTAAAGATCATCTGCGAACTAGCCACTGTGCCTTATATGGAGAATATGACAAACTTTGAGAGTCAGCCGTCCATCATAGGCATAAAATAGGCAAGGTACAAGCATTAAAACACACCGGGCAGACCTTAGCGGATTGGTTCTGCAAAAAAAGTGCCTTACAACAAGAAAAGCAACAGATGGCAAGACAGAATAAATGCTGTCTTCAATTACTTAGCAAAAGACACAGACAAAGAGTTTGAGTTCAAAAGGGTTAAAACAACTTTTAAACACGTTTGAACCTGCCAAACTAATGCCTATCAACCCTCTCAGAAAATGTTGATATTTTTTCCCATTTTTTTCCCCCCTATATCGCACACACCCCTAGTTACCACTACACATGGTGTAATGGTTTTTGTGAATTTTAGCTTAAATGCTCAGCACAAGCTTAGCAAGCCATGCCAGTGCTTCCACTGGGGAGCTGTAGATGGATTCCAGTTGAAGAAATCTGTTTCATTCACTGTGGCAACAGTTGGGGGTTCCATTGTCTGTCAAGGAATGAATGAATATGTTTAATTCATCACAAAGTGATGCTGCTGTTGTGATGTTAAGGTGATTGCCTAATTTATGCTCACACTGCCAGAGCTTCATTGTTGGTTTAAACACACTCAGTTGAGAGGCTCATTAAACTGAAATCAGTGTTTAGCTAAATGGAAGAAAATCCAGTGTGCATTAGAATCTGGCTTATGTTACAACCTGATATTGGTGTGTGCTGGTGTCTGAGCAAATGATTGATCTGAGAGAAAAGGGGAAACGCTTTGTCACATACCATAGAGTTTGGAGTAATAAAAATGTATTAATTTGCATTTCTGTTAAGAATAGAATGCAGTGGTGGGTTAATGAAGGCTTGGCAGAATACAGTATTTGTTTTAATAGTTAGCTAAATGGGCTGTTCTGTTTTTACTGAACGGAAACAAATCGGGAATGTTAATCTCTGAATATACTGACAGCTGTGTGTTAATCTTTTAAACCACTGCATAGTTAAAAAGTTGGTGAATACTTATTTCCAAGCATTTTAAACATAACAGAACATATGACTTGCTTCGGAAGCACAGTGCGCATGATGAAAAGTCTGGTAATTTAAAACTATAAAACGAGTTACACGATGGTTAAGAGTCTGAAGTGTTTGTTGATGTGGCTAATGTGGTTAGGTTCATGTGTTATGGATGTGTGGGAAACAAGCAATCAGCGTAATATTTTCTCGTCTAGCTCTGACACATCAAAATGAATGTATAAAATGGGCATTATATTTTATTATATTATTATATATTATTTATATATATATATATATATAATTTTTCTACATACATATCAAGGAAAAGGCGTGACTAATTGTTTTCTATGGCCTGCACAAGTATGTGCCATGTAACAACCGTATTTCGTTCTATGAATCAGGGCGATGACAAGAAATGACCATAGCCAAACAGTGGCGTGCAAATGATAAATGAAATAATAATAAAAATAATAAAAACCTGAGTGATTGAAATGGCAAAAAAATTTTTTTTGAATGGTAGACAAAAAATGCCATTCTAGGCGATATGACAAACAACATGGAAGATCAGCCAGGAAATACAGAGACTTGGTGAATAAATTTGAACCACAGTGTAAAGAGAGATGTGGGAGAGATAATGTACAGGTATTTATTTGGAGGAGGCTGCTTAAAATAGGACAGGCACATGTACTTGTGAAATGTACAGCTTGTTACAAATAAGCAGAGGAAAGTCATTCACACAAACATGACTAACATTGCACATAAAAACTGTAAAACACAACATTAATAATAACTCCTACCTCTGCACGTGGAGACGCAGCATGACTGGCTTGTCTTACTAGAGGGGCAAAAGAAGCAAAATGCATGGCTTACGAAACATTGTGTAACAAAACACTGATAATAACACACTGCCTATAAAATAAACAAGCAATCAGCACTACAATCTATAATATTTACGTTAAATACTGAGAGAAAATGAGAGTTCAGTACATCATATGTTGTGTGGTGTGTTTGTAGTTGGAAGTGTGTTTACAGCTGTTCCATTAAGGCAGATTTTTGTTTCCTTGTATAAACAGTTATAATTTGATAGATCTCAGCCATTACAGTGATCCGCTATTGATCAGGTAGACGTAAAACAGCACCTGTACTTTAAAACCAGACTAGTTGACTAATTAGAAGATTTGTTATTCCTGTTCCATATTGTAGCATCTAGCGCAAAATAAAGATAGCAGTGAGATAGCAGAGTGTTTAATTGTTTTTATTTGGGGGCATGCAATTAATGCAAGGCACATTTGCACAAGTCTGTGGAAATCTCCACACTGGCACGCACACACTCAGGCTAGTGGTTGTGGTGCAGGAGACACATGGAGGAGGACCAAAAAAGTGTAAAAAAAATAAAAAGTAGTTCAGTTCCAGATCCCAGAGCTAAAGTATTGTGGTGACATCATTGAAAGGCGGTGAAGTGATTCAGATATATCTGAACAAAGCTGGAAAACGTAGTTTCAAATAAGCCAGAATCAAGTGTAACTAATATGTAATAAGATTACATTATTTTTAATGAGCTGAAGACCTGTTTTAGGTCAGGATTAAACAACATGACAGAGCAAGTTATATAGAACTACTGTGAATGACTTGAGCATGTGTAAGTTGATTTGATTTAAGGAGAGAGGGTGCGCCGTACTCTTTTCACTAGCTACGAACATTTATGACATTGGTCAGATGGGCTGCCCTCTTTCTATTTAATTTTATACATGGAGCCACAGCCTATTTAATTAAAGTGAAGATAATTTCTCTTTCAGCGACTCTTAGTGTTTCACCAGTGTAGTAGGTTCCGGTTAATTGGCCCACCGGTTAATAGGACCAGCCGCTTATTTGGACCAAATCCTAAAGTACCTAATCAAATCCTATTAAATACGTGTCTTTTTATTTGCTTATTTGGACCAAAAAACGTGTACAGTATGTAATATTACCAAAGAAAATCTTCGTCTCTGGCATCACTTCAACGCTCCTGAGTTTCTCCCCAGCCCTCTCCTGCCACCTACAGGTCTTTGCCTAACATTTCCTTTTACTACAAAAAAGTAGCCACAAGTCGCTACTTAGCCACAGCTAAAGCGCGTTAAATCACACTGGATAAATTCTTCAAACGTTGACTGAAATTTAGTAAGAACTTGTTTTTACAATAATATGCTTCGCATGCTGAGTACCTATACATTGTGTTATACATCGTTTCGAAAAACTTGTTTGCAAATTTATTTTTCAATGAACAAAATTTGTAAGCAACAGTAGTTCTTGTTTGTACGTTCGCTATACGTGTAAATCGCACAATAAAGGTTTAATAAACATTTA
>JAUZSU010019687.1:0-10801 GCA_034780255.1 Parotocinclus maculicauda
TTATGAGATCAGACTGGTGTGTGTGGACGTTATGAGATTAGACTGGTGTTGGACGTTATGAGATATCAGACTGGTATTTGGACGTTATGAGATCAGACTGGTATTTGGACGTTATGAGATCAGACTGGTATTTGGACGTTATGAGATCAGACTGGTGTGTGTGGACGTTATGAGATCAGACTGGTGTATGGACGTTATGAGATCAGACTGGTATATGGACGTTATGAGATCAGACTGGTGTGTGTGGACGTTATGAGATCAGACTGGTATTGGACGTTATGAGATCAGACTGGTGTGTGTGGACGTTATGAGATTAGACTGGTGTTGGACGTTATGAGATATCAGACTGGTATATGGACGTTATGAGATCAGACTGGTATATGGACGTTATGAGATCAGACTGGTATATGGACGTTATGAGATCAGACTGGTGTTGGACGTTATGAGATCAGACTGGTATATGGACGTTATCAGACCTTTTTGTATATGTGCAGTACCGGAGTGTTTCGCCTCACCAGTGCCGGTATGAGTGAGGTGGCCGGTTGCAGACTGAAGGGCTTTCACCCTCACTCTAAAGATCCTCCACTTTTTACGGTAAGAAGGATCTAAACTTCTTCTTTATCTCTGTGTGAAAGTAAAAAAAGCAAAAAGCTCTTCTGTTGTTGTTTGAAGTAAAAATAACTGCTGTGTTATTTCCAGATCTGTAAGCACGTAGTGATAAAGGACACCAACACCACAGTGCTGGACCTCAGGTGACGCCGGAGGAGGATTCCCACTCGGGTGGATCCCACAGCCCCATGAGCTCAGTCTTTATCCCCACCTACTTGAAGGCTTTTTTTGTATTTATTTATTTATTGAACAGGTACTGTGAAGTGGAACCTTCTAACCAAGCTGAACCTTTACTGTTTTAAGTGCCATTCTTTGTTTATTGTTATTGACTTTTTATTGGCTTGCTTCAGTTAGTTAGTGCCTGTTAAAAACACTTGATCCTTGATTAAGAGCCGGCGTCGCCGTACGTCCTCCAGGGGGCGTCCTTTAGCTAGAAATGAACTTGTGGAAGCGAACAGCTGCTTTATGTGCTGATTGCTGAGTGTTTAACAAGAGGTACCGATATGCAGTCAGACGGTTCTTATCGATTATACCGAAGAGAACCGTGCACAGATTCAACAACAAATTCTCCATCTTCAGGTAAAGGCAACGTTTAGTTGAAAGGTTTAAAGAAGTGCCTGGTCAGTGCTGGGCACAGCTACAGCCCAGACGTGGGACGTTCCCTAAATTTGCCTCGCTCGTCCATAACCAAAGCCCCAGAGTAGAGTAAGCAAAGAAGCCTCATAAGCCTTATTAGAGGAGATAATGGGCCCAGGGCCCGGCCACAGAGATCTCAGGTACCATTCCTTCATGAGAACATCCCAAACATGTCAACCCATAGCCCCACCGGACCGTCCCCAGCCTGCAGTGTGGCGTCCCGGTTCTCTCTGAGCTCTCCGGCGGGCGAGTGTCTGTTGGTGTTTGTGTGCTGTGACTTTTTGATGATGTCTGTTTTTCGGGGGCAGATACGATGCCGATGGCGTGACTGGGCTCTGTTTTTTTCTCCCACTGCCACTTTGTTAATAAACACAAAAAGCTGTGATGTTTGGCAGTTTCGTTTTTTGAGAATGAAATGCAGAGATTGCTCAAGCATAACGAGGTATTTGTGTGGGCAAATGTCTGAATGTGAAGCCGAGATGTTTGGGCAGTAAAAACACGAGCCTGTTCCTGTATGCAGAGCTTTATTTGTTCCTGGGGCTGTCCTACAGAGATCCGTACAAAAACTCTCTCAAAGGCCACAAATATCACAACACATGCAAAGGATCAATCTGATGGTGTTTTCCATTCGAAACATCTTACGTTCTCCTACAAACCCCCAGGAATCTTCCTGATCTGTTTGTTTCTTTGTCAGCTTTACTCATCCGATGTTTACACAATAAATGAGACGAAAAAATAACTCCAAACAATCACACGGGGGTGGGCAGTGCACAGACAAAACAGGAGGGAAACCAATGGATACGTTCACAGTTTACAGACTAGGAAGCAACAACGAAGTTTGGACGGGTTTCAGGGGTGGGAAGTGCTTTTTTTTTTTTTTTAGAAACATTTGCGATGCACGATGGATGGACCGGCTTCGTCGTACTCCTGCTTGCTTATCCACATCTGCTGGAAGGTGGAAAGGGAGGCCAGGATGGAGCCACCGATCCACACCGAGTACTTCCTCTCCGGTGGGGCGATGATCTAAACGAGGACAGTGTGAGATCAGATCAGCTCTCCAAAACGTTTCACTTCACCTGTCGCCTTGTTCGGAACTCACCTTAATCTTCATGGTGCTCGGGGCCAGAGCTGTGATCTCCTTCTGCATCCTGTCGGCAATACCCGGGTACATGGTGGTGCCGACGGACAGGACGTTGTTGGCGTAGAGGTCCTTGCGGATATCGATGTCGCACTTCATGATGCTGTTGTACGTGGTTTCGTGGATACCAGCAGATTCCATACCTGAGAGAGAAACCAGAAATCAGCTCGGCTCGGGTACAGATTCTAGACCTGAGGGAAGAGACGGCCGGAGTTACCGATGAAGGACGGCTGGAAGAGGGTCTCGGGGCAGCGGAACCTCTCGTTACCGATGGTGATGACCTGTCCATCGGGAAGCTCGTAGCTCTTCTCCAGCGAGGAAGAGGAGGCAGCCGTGGCCATCTCGTTCTCAAAGTCCAAGGCCACGTAGCACAGCTTCTCCTTGATGTCACGGACGATTTCTCTTTCAGCTGCAGAGACCGGTCTCAGTCAGGACATCTCCAGTCATAACCAAACGTATTATGAAGGGGATAAGAGGTAATAACGGCTCACCGGTGGTCACGAAGGAATAGCCCCGCTCAGTCAGGATCTTCATGAGGTAGTCCGTGAGATCGCGGCCGGCCAGGTCCAAACGCATGATGGCGTGAGGGAGAGCGTAACCCTCGTAAATGGGAACGTTGTGAGTGACACCATCACCCGAATCGAGCACGATGCCTGTGGGAAGACGGTTCGATCAGACTGGTCACTACGGAGTTCCTACAGGGTCTGTAAAGAGGACTGACCTGTTGTGCGTCCGGAGGCATAAAGGGATAGCACCGCCTGGATAGCTACATACATGGCTGGAACGTTGAAGGTCTCGAACATGATCTGGAGGGAGAGACAGAGCCACGGTGAGGCAGGTTTACTCATTGTATTCTGCCTTAAAGACGACAAACCGCTCCTGACCTGGGTCATCTTCTCCCTGTTGGCTTTGGGGTTAAGAGGGGCCTCCGTCAGCAGGGTCGGGTGCTCCTCAGGGGCGACGCGAAGCTCGTTATAGAAGGAATGATGCCAGATCTGCAGAGTGATCAAAAGCAGCGAGGTCAGATGCATCTCCTGGAACAAGGTGCTGAGTGAGGGCTAGGACCTGCTGCCTGAAAACATTCTGAATTCTCCTACATGAGGCTCGCGGACTGAAATCTGGAGCACTTTCAGTAAATAATACCATCTGTTGCTTCATCTGGTCGCTGAATGAGAAGTGACTGAGTCATGCAGGCAGTGAGTCCGAACGCCGGACACCTCTATTCGGGATAAACACTGCCTTTTTGAGCTTCTTAATGGACTAAATGAAACCATGGCTCTGTGTTTTGATCTAGCTGTGATTTGGGCACACTTACTTTCTCCATGTCGTCCCAGTTTGTGATGATGCCGTGCTCGATTGGGTATTTGAGAGTCAGGATACCTCTTTTGCTCTGCGCCTCGTCTCCGACATAGCTGTCTTTCTGGCCCATCCCCACCATCACCCCCTGACAAAACAGGCGAGAGTTAATGAGACAGTCTGCTTAATGAGATGAAAGCTCGTTTCCTTTACGCTCTGCTAAATGGCACAGATAACGCACCGCAAAAACCCTCAAAGAAAAACCAAGACTGATCTTAGAGGGAAGCTCTGCAAATGTCAGATGTACCTACACACCGTGGAAGCCGAAGTGGAACAGAAAGCAGAAACTGGAAGATTACCTGGTGTCTGGGACGACCCACGATGGAGGGGAACACGGCTCGGGGAGCATCATCCCCGGCGAAGCCTGCCTTACACAGTCCAGAGCCGTTATCACACACCAGGGCAGTGCTCTCCTCGTCATCACACATGGTTCAGCTCGGGTTTCCTTCTTTACTCCAACAGGAGACAATCACTGTGTCCAGAGCACGATAAATAGCAGAGGGGAAACGTTGTGATTCTGCAGCAACAGGAGTCAAAACTAATCTAAACTAAAAGAGCTGATAATAACATCAGAGAGTTTAAAGAAGCACAAGAATGCTTTGGAAAGCATGTGAATGTGTGTGAGGGTAACTGGTTATGTTTATATTACATTGTGGGGACCGTGTGTAGTAAGGCAGGTCTCATCAGAGAAAGTGCATACTTACAGAAAATACATCTTTCTATAAAAAAACCCCAAAATGATGCATTTGGTTACTGAAGGTTAGGTTTCGGATTGTTTAGAGACTCAAAGTGTGTGTGTGTGTGTGTGTGTGTGTGTGGGGCCACACCCTACTCGGATACATCAATACACAATATAACACTGCAAACCACAACCTGATAACAAAAAAAACGATCAAATCACCTAATTTGAGCTTTAAAGGAAATAAATATCCGAAATGCATGAACAGGTCCAGCCCCCTGCACCCCGAGTGCATCCCTAATGTCCCTGATGAATGAATGAATGCAGCACCATGGGAAAAATTCCTAATTTGGGAAAGATGGGGAGGCATGCCTGTCTTTGGACTCTGCAAGCCCCTGTCGACCCGCCCTCGCTACGAACGTTTACGAAGCGAAAGAGAGAGGGAGGATGTGGAGTTTTAGAGAACCATATTTAGTCATAAACCACAAATCATGAGCCTTGGTCCGGCAGGTTCCTCAATCAGCCAGCGAGGCTGTGTGTAAATCCTGCTACACAAACGAGTGTAAATCAGACGGGATTAGGCTTCGGTTAGAGATCATACATGATGGAGGATTCAGAACCAAAGGGTTACATCGATCAGAACTTCTACTCCTACACAAAGCCAGACGGAATCTTGAACGTTCACGTCTATGATCTGGGGTCCGAGTTAGACTCAGCTCTAAGTACAAACATCACATCAAACCCTAAAACACTTTATATTTCTAGACATGGGTTCACTTGTTAAAAACACAAAGCAGGTGCTCATGGATCTAAGCAGACTGAAGCTAGAGCGAGAAACAGAGAGCGAGGTGAGGTCACTTACCCTGACAGTGCTGGGCCGGGGGGGTTTAGCCACTTGGTGATGGTGTGGCCTTCACTGGCACGGGGAACACTTATGTAGTCCCGGTCCGTGCTCCTCAGCCTCCTCCCATCTCCCAAACATGGAGCCGGGGCCGCACGCAGCCCACCAGGATCACTCCACTACAGCCTTATAGGGATGACCGGGGGAGAATGCTAGGAAACAGGCAGCCATCACTCAGGGCATTCCAGTCACTGTGGATTTTTTCTTCTCTGAAAGGATGGAGACCTCACCACTGAGGAACATAAACAAAGCCAGGGTCAGCTTTCCTCACACACACACACACACACACATGGACACACTAGTACGGTAGGCCGTGTATGGACACCAATCCCAGTGGGGCTTCATTAGAACGACTCACACATTCAGTCATGACCTACAAAGGGTGAGGGTATCTAATAACTCCTGATAAACCCCCCGGTGTGAGCTGGGTACGGGACGGTGATACAGGTATTCCAAAGCGGGGTTATTTCCAAGGATTAGCGTACAGCCTATAAATACACTTCCCTGTCCTAAAATACACACTGGACCCGACGTCACACACTCACACACTCACAGCCATGGGAAATTTACACAATCTATTTTCAGAGATGGGAGGAGACCTGAGCACCTGGAGGAAATTCATACAGAACGTGCCAAATTCTACAACCGCTACCTGACGTTGAGGATCGAACCCAGATAGTGTTGACCTTCTGTTAGCCCGATCCCGGCCTATCCCAGAGCATCACCGCATAGCAGGACATCACACCTCGGGGCGGCACACGCTCACCCAGTGACTCACTGAATTACACCCTAAGGGGAGAATCAAAAACGTCAATCCGACCCATATCCGGTCCAGGGAGGAAAGCAGAATTTAAGGAGAACATGGTGAATTACACACAGACATAATGAAAGTGTTATTAACACACAACTACACAACACAATTGTCAGTTATTTAATAAAAGTTAAAGTCAGATTCTAGCCTATAGCACTTTTTATGAAAATGGAGCATTGTCATAAATATCTAGGGCCAGGCCCAAATTGTGCAAGCCTAGGGCGACAGTGGCAAGGAAAATCCCAAGACCTCATAAGGAAAAAGCGTTGGATGATGCATGTAAGAATTATACTGAATGACCTAATCAAAATACAAATTGCACATGCTAAATAAAGTAGCACCAGTGTAGGACCTCGTGGTCTCAGCAGGAATTCAATCATCGGTTAACTGGATGATGCAGGGAGTTCCCCTTTGATCTTTTTATGGATTAGCATTAAACGTACCCTCTAAAGGGTGGCCCAGTGGTTCGAGGTGTGGCCTGACAGCTCCACAGACTCGAGTCCTCTTAGCTACAATCTAAATGCAGTTTGCATGTTCTCCTTGTGATAGGCTCCAGATTTTTATCCACATACCAAAGGCAGGCCTGGTGAGTTATTAGTGTGTGGGTGGGCACTGGGACGGACTGGCACCCTGTGTGTCCAGGGTTGGTTTCTGCCTTGCTGCTCCTGTGCCACAACTTGGAATTTTATTCCATATTTAACCCTTAGTTCTGAGGACCTGAGAAACAACACGTTGTACTAGATGGTCTTTGTGGCGTTTAATCCACCTTTCTGTGGTCTTAATAAATCCTCGAGTGCAAATAGACATAAGCTCCCTTTCTCGTGTAAACAATTAGCTAGTGTGTCTGCTTCTACATTCAGCGAGAGAAACTCGGGCCTTTCCCCTCCCCACAGGCTGCCCTTAAAACCAGCACCAAAAAAGGAGCTGTTCAGTAAATAAGGAGAGACTTGGCAGCCGGCGTCTCTCTCAGGCATGTAAGGGAAGAAAAGAACCTCAAGAAAGGGAGTGAGCTGAGAAAAAAAGACGGTGGAGAATTACAGCACATGTGTATAGAACCGTAGAGGCTGGACTGGGTGTGTGGGACGGGAGGGAGGTCTTACTCTAAACCTCTCCTAGTTATGTACGTTTACTTTTACACCTCACACGTCTTCATTGCCATGTTTAGTGCTTTTATCTTACTGATGAAACTTCCTCTTGCTATCCGGCTGCACCTTTGCACACTTCACCCAGAACGCAGTGGCCGCGTGTCGTAATTCTGTACATCCTGCTTCACCACGCCAGCTTAAACTCATCAGGGAGGGGTCGTTACACAATCAATAATAAGACTTTTTAATATTCTTACACTGTAAGGGAACTAAGTGGGGTTTTATACTTTACTGAGGGAACATAACCTCAGGTCTTCAGGGCAGTCAGATCAGATCAGATCAGAACAGAACAGAGGTCCATAAAATGTGTTTACAGTAAGCATTCACACTTAGAAAACCTTTCAGATATTGTCAGAGCAGTGCTTTTTTAGAACTGGTCCCTAAAATGTACTCTTTGTTTAAAAGATCTTGAGTCCCTCAGTGCTGATCCATCTCATAAGATCTAGCGATAAGAAGAAACTTAATTCAGAAGTTGTTCTGGATAGATAATTCCACATTATCCTGAGATCAGAAGCAGCAGAAGCGGTGGTGGTGTGCACTGATGTTTGCTACTGGGTGGAGGATGAACTTTTGCTCTTTTGGCATGTGCTTTGACCGAAAATGGCAAGGCAGCTGTTCTCCTAAAGGACAGTCCACATCTCATTGGATGCTTAGCATGAATGTGCTCAAACCCAGCTCTGAAACGTCCTACTGAATACTTTCTCTCTCTGTCTTCTCCCTACGTCTGCAGCTCCTAATATTTATTGTCTGTGACCGGAGTCTCACTGTGGTAAGAAGCAGAAATGTAAAGATCCCTGTGACACACAGATATGATTATTAAACGATTCGCACATGCAGCACTGTCACTGGAACCGCTTAGTAATGTTAGGAGAAAGGGAAAACCTCACAATAACACAATAACAACGTAAGCAGTTTGCAGATCCAGAAATAGCTCATTTGACCGGTCGCTGCCCTGGGCACAGGTTCCTCCATGTGACGTTTAGCCCTTAGTTCCTCTAACTCCACCACCATTTGCATCATGTTTCCGACAGCACCACAAACAGATGCAGTACGACTTTCTACGACTTTTTTCCACTGACAGATAAGGCCATGACGTAGTGTGTAGCCCATCCGCCTCAAGTTGGGAGTGCACTGGAGATTCCCGAGGGGGATGAGATGATTGCTTGAATGAGTAGGTGTACAGGTGTTCCTAATAAACTGCCGAATCCTCATCAAGAGAGAATTACAAGAGATATCTTTGTTCTCTCATCTCTCAACTACAGATAAGTGACCCTAGGGTCTTATAACGTCTGAGACCCACTGTCCCCGGGGACACAGGGAGGGGACACAGGGAGGGGACACAGGGAATACCCTACGAGTTCTCTTTATAGTGTAGGACATTTGATGAATATTAGTAATAAAATGATCCCATGCACTCAGAACATGTACAAACCCATCCCTTATATGTGTCTGGTCTGTGAGTCACGTACACACCGAGCTCTCGAGCTCTTTTGCCACCCAGTGGTGACTTATCATTACTTATATCTGCTCCACACTCTCACTGAGCAGAGGAAACAAGAACAGATCACTTTATTTTCCATTATACTGTATCAGGATGATTATTATTTCCATTGAGTTTTTATTTTTAAATTAAAGTTCATGGTTTCTTTTATAAATATCCAGATCCACAGCCACAGTGGCAAGAAAAATGAAAGTAAGTTATCTAATGCATACGTGTATATAGATATAGTATAAATGTTTATAGCATAAATAGATATCTAGATAGGTATTTTAAGGTTATCTAATATAATATATAGACTAAAATAAATGAATGAGAATAAAATATTATTACAAATAATGCACGTAAAAGCTATGGAGTAAACAGTATTATATATGATAAATAAATAAATGATATAATTGTTGTTAGGGGGGCTATGAGGACCAGGTCTGGTACCAGAAGAGGGACAGAAGTAAAAAGGCATAGCTCTAGGTACCGGAAACACTCTGTTAGTGTTATGAATCATTATTGGTTTTAGAGGTTTATGGGCTGTTTGGAAGATAAGCTGGAAGTTGTGTTAAACTACATAAAAGTTTGAGTTTGTGTGTTAGTCAGTGTAAAGTGTAATACACAGTATAAAGATAAAAACTCACACATAGTTAAATGATTCACTTACAAAGTTAATAAGAGTAGAAGATCAGCTGGAATAGCACAGTCTTAGACTTTCTGAAGGTCGTTTATAAATTAAGATCCCTGATGGCCCAGATGCTTCATTATGGACCTTCAACAGCAAATAAATCAAACCCCAGGAGCACCGGTGCCATGTTTAGTAGAGGTTTCTGCCTTTGTGTTTTAAACTTTGACTCAGTCAGGAAATTAGGCTTAAACCCAGTTTAAACAAGCTTAACAAAGAAACAGACTTTTGTCCCAGTTAGAAAATCAAATCCAATATTTGATAGTTTATACTGTACTGACTGAAATCGTATTTATTTCTTGATAAAAATGATGTAAGCACTGGAAAGTGTTCACAGGTGGCTTTTAAATAAAAAAACACTTTCCACAAAACAAAGTCCAGACCCCGAATAAGCAGAACTGCACCAGAAATATAAACGGTATTTAAATGAGACATGGGACATAACTGGGCTGTCGATCTTCAGCTGAAATATTTCCAGTGCAGCAAGAATGAGATTAAATGAGAATGGTTGGACGAGTCGGTCGAGTGTGTGTGTGTGTGTGTGTGTGTGTGTGTGACAGCGTGTTGGTTTCATGATGTTACATCATGGTAAGGAATGTGGTCATGGGTGGTACATGGAATCCCGAGCAACATGGGGACTTTCCCTTTTTATATGCGACTTTCATTCACAGAGACGTTTCACAAAGGGAGGGCAGGAGATCAATCATTCATCTGAGGAACAATGAAATCATTTAATAAATGTACTTCTGTGGAACTCGATTCAGTTCTACTGTTCAGTATTATAAACAGAAACCGATCACATCTAAAATCGTGCTGCTCTTTATCCTCGTAGAACAAAGACATGACATTAGAAATAAGAAGGAAATGAGAGTAATTGTTTTATAAGGGTCAGACCTAACAAACCACCACATGTGAGATCCAGTTCCTTTTATCTACAGCCTCGGCCTACGACTGTTTCCTAATCATGGTCGTGTGTCTGGCTGCTTTTATATCGTACAAGTCAATTAGTGAAAAACCTCGTTTCTGTATTAATTACTCATCAGACGTGGTTTGATGTTTGTCTGAGACATTTTGCCCTGCCACCCCCACGAAGACTCTTCCTGTCTGACTGAGACGTTGATTACCTTCACCGTGCAGACGGGGGGTCTTACAGGAACGAAGATTAAAACTCACAACCTTCTGATAAACAGTCCAGAGCGTTAATCACCTCTTATAACTAGATCATGTAGATAAATGTCCTGCAAAGATCACACCAAGAGCAACATGCTAATGAATAAGAGAAGGTGATTAAGAAAATAAATCTTTAAGATGTTAATGATGATGAAGAACTCCCTGGTGGATCTCTACACCGATTC
>JAUZSU010019698.1:0-10800 GCA_034780255.1 Parotocinclus maculicauda
TTTTGTCAGTTTTAATTTTAATTTTGTTAGTTATAGTTTAAATTTTGTCAGTTACAATTTAAATTTTGTCAGTTACACTTTGAATTTTGCCAGTTATAATTTGAATGTTGTCAGTTATAGTTTAAATTTTGCCAGTTACACTTTGAATTTTGTCAGGTATAGTTTGAAGTTTGTTAGTTATAGTTTAAATTTTGTCAGTTACACTTTGAATTTTGTCAGTTTTAATTTTAATTTTGTTAGTTATAGTTTAAATTTTGTCAGTTACAATTTAAATTTTGTCAGTTACAATTTGAATTTTGTCAGTTATAATTTAAATTTTGTCAGTTACAGTTTAAATTTTGTCAGTTAACATTTGAATATTATCAGTTACAATTTTATTTTTAATAATAAAAATTATTTAATTTTTAAAGTTAAATCTATTAAAAACAATAAGTGGGATCAACTCCTAAACACACAGCACAACACACAGCGTATTTATCTACGTGACAGGGTTCGAACCGGGTCTGTACATTAAATTCATCACAGAATCACAAAAAAATACTGATTATTTTATTACAACTGTTCTTTTACTTTACTAATTTTACGTAAACTTAACTTAACTTACATACAAACCCAAAGACGCCTAAAATTTCATACACAGAGCATCAAAAACAACAAGAAAACACTAAAACATAAAATGGACAGTCCTAAATAAGTGCAGAAGGTCCAGGGTTCAAATGCTGCCGATCCGCCACTAACGGGCCCTTGAGCGAGGCCCCTAATGCATATTTATTTAAACCTGGACCTGAATATGATCATCTGCTTAATTATATGTTATAAGATCTTACAAAAAACTAAGTGGATCTTCTACAAGGGGGCAAAAATTGGGCAGAAGGGTGTCCTAGTCAGGAGAAAATCCCCTAAATATATCAGGTGAATATGGGAAGTGATTCAGACTAGATTAGTTTTAGTATTAGGTCAGGATTAAGTTCATTCTCCCTTCAGGACGTGGTGACCTGTTTGGTTAGGGAGTAAGATAACCTAAAATGAGCTGAATTGAGGAGCCAGTGGAGGTGTTTGTGCTGTGAGAGGAGCTTTAGTGCTGCTCATTAATCAGGATCAGGAGTGTCAGAGAGAATCTGGATCGAGATCTGAAGTTATTCTGCTCTTTTTAAGAGCCTTTCATTATATCTTTATTATTTAGCCTTTCTTTAAGCGCTTTGTTCTTGGTCGTTGGGATTGGCATCTATCCCTGAAGCGCACAGGTTACACACACAGGACGGGTCAAGGGTCCATCAGGGACGGTTTGGCAGCTTTGGTCAGGGAGGAAGTGAAGCGTTTTAAATGTTCTCTTAAAAAAAAAAGAAAAAAGGAAAAGTCTCTAAGCACATCAACCGAGTCGGAACAGTCCACTTTCTGCTGGTGAGCTTTTGAGTGAATGATGGACTTCTGTTCTCAAACTTTAACTCCCACCTCTGCTTGTGGATCCTCAACTGGAGTTACAAGGCAGATTTTTATTTCCTATTATAATTGATGATCATTTTTAAGACCTTAAAGGGAACGGATGTTACCCGGGTGGAGTAAAGTATACTTGGTCTAAAATTTGGGAAATGTAATGAAAGAAAAAGTTCTTATACTTCTCTTTCTCAGCGGGCATGTTTAAAATAATAGTGCTTTATT
Source organism: Parotocinclus maculicauda (assembly GCA_034780255.1). NCBI lineage: Eukaryota > Metazoa > Chordata > Actinopteri > Siluriformes > Loricariidae > Parotocinclus > Parotocinclus maculicauda. The sequence continues at coordinate 1,660 of JAUZSU010019698.1, forward strand.
TAAAGTACTGGCACTCAGGGTACAGACGGGTACAAACGGGTACAGAGAGGTAACAGACGGGTACAGATGGGTACAGAGAGGTAACAGATGGGTACAGACGGGTACAGAGAGGTAACAGACGGGTACAGAGAGGTAACAGACGGGTACAGATGGGTACAGAGAGGTTACAAACGGGTGCAGAGAGGTAACAGAAGGGTACAGACGGGTACAGCGAGGTAACAGACGGGTACAGAGAGGTAACAGACGGGTACAGAGAGGTAACAGACGGGCACAGAGAGGTAACAGACGGGCACAGAGAGGTACAGAGAGGTAACAGACGGGTACAGAGAGGTAACAGACGGGTACAGACGGGTACAGAGAGGTAACAGACGGGTACATACGGGTACAGAGAGGTAACAGACGGGTACAGACGGGTATAGAGAGGTAACAGGCGGGTACAGACGGGTACAGAGAGGTAACATATGGGTACAGATGGGTACAGAGAGGTAACAGAAGGGTACAGGTGGGTACAGACGGGTACAGGCTGGTACAAAGAGGTACAGATGGGTACAGACTGGTACAGAGAGGTAACAGAAGGGTACAGACGAGTGCAGACAGGTAAACAGAGGTAACAGACGAGTACAAAGAGGTAACAGGTGGGTACAGACGGGTACAGACGGGTACAGACGGGTACAGACGGGTACAGACGAGTGCAGACAGGTAAACAGAGGTAACAGACGAGTACAAAGAGGTAACAGACGAGTACAGGTGGGTGATAAATGTTAAAGGTTTGAGCGCTCTATCTCAGAGAAGAGACTCTAATAACTATAATCATTAATTATTTTTCTCTTAAAAACGCTTTTTGTGCCAACCCGACGCGATTTCAGCGTTACACAACTCCACATGTTGGGAGGAATGACTCTAACGATGATGACCCCAGCCTTCTCCAAACGAGCCCAAAATCCAAGCCACATGTCAAACGGTCTGCCAGGGCCTTTTTTCTTTTTTTTTCTTTAAGAGCACATTTAAAACGCTTCGCTTCCTCCCTGACCAAGCATCCTCCAGCATCAGACATTCTACAACATTAGCTCACTTTCCCACGAGGCCGAGCGTCTGGGAAAAAGTGACCCGACCGAGACGTGGAGCGACGATCGGCTTACTCAGCGTTTTGGTTTCAGACGTTCATCAGACGAGCCGCTCCGAGAACATCTGAGAATAGATTTAACTCCTAAAAAAAAGTCTCGTTTTCATTTGTACCTCGAATAAAAAAAGATCAAACGTTTCCATGGTAACGCAATCGTCCCTTTTACACTTAAAGCCGCAAAGACAGAACGGAAAATATGAATCACAAACGCACAACAAGAGCTCAGAGTGTTAAATCAAAAAATTATAATAAAATATACAAAAATAGGCACGAATGTCTTCTTGGGCGACTGTAATACGAATATAAACGGAATTAAACAAAGAAAACTATTTATGGTTATTTTAAAATATTTATATATCAGACATTGTCGCACACAACAGCTATAATGAAAACGTCTTTTGAAATAAAAAACGTGACTTTTTTTCCCCAAAAAGGAGAAAACGAATCACTTAAACCCAATGTGATCTCTGGTTGCCAGATCCTTCATATTGCAGTAAGGATTCGTTTTAGTCCGTCATTTCTTTCCGTCCTCTAATCTCGAAAGAGACCGGAAAAGTCTCTAAACACATCAACCGAGTCAGAACCGTCTAAACTTTAACTCCCACCTCTGCTCGTGGATCCTCAACTGGAGTTACAAGGCAGATTTTTATTTCCTATTAAAATTTATGATCATTTCATTCGTGTATTCGGGCTCTGAAATCAGGACGGCAACAAAAAACTAGAAAAAAATGATCGTAATTGGGGTAAAGTCTCAAATGAAGCATAGTTCTGATTCGTTCGTTCGTTCGCTTCAACGGGCAAAATCTTCAAAACAATAGCAGGAAACAGAAATAGGAGTCTGCCTTATTTATATCTTACTCACGCCTGAATGGTCGTTTTGAAGAATCGCAGTTTTGAGGCACGAAAACATGGCAACGTGGCAACACGGTTCCACTCCCGTTTTTCTTTCAAGGTTCAGTTTGTGTCGAGTTTAAGAAAAAAAAATCTTTAAGAAATCTGCGTTTCTACCTGCGTTACGAACACTCGACAATCTAAAGCAAAGTAGAAACTAAATTCGTTCTGACGTTCTAACGAGCCGAGGTTCATCAGGATTAATTATGAACGAGGATTTGGATCTAAAATGGAATGATTAGATTAGATCAGACGTTTTGGGATCTTAATGAAGAGTAACGACCCTGAAGATCAGATTTATTCCCGTCAGTAAAAATAAAGTGACTGATCTTGTAGCTGATTTTGATGTTAGAGATCAGAAATATTACAGGACGATTATACAGCATCAGCAGCTCCTTATTTTGGTTCGGATTTTCTCCAGCACGTCGTTCGCCCGCGTTTAAACTCGCCGTCTTTCATTAAACACCGTCCACGCCCGATCTGAGCTTCATTCCTGGATCTGTTAAGTCCGGATCTTAATCTTAAACCCGACCGAGCTGCTCACGATCTCCAAACTCCGACTTTAACAATTCAGACTCGTACAGGATTCAGATTAAGATCTTCAGATCTTCAGGATCCTGTAGTTTGGTTCTAACCCCGGGTTCTCCCTCTCATTTTCTTCTCTTTAGTACAATAACGGATCTTAAGAACAGAATTCAGACTTCAGACTCAGAATCAGGACTCTGGCCATAGGTGCCCCCACAACCCCATTCTTTTTTGTGCGCTGAAAACACTGGCATGGCAACCCGGTTTGTTTCCACAAGCATGCACGCACGGGCGCTGGGAATTTAGTTCGTTAAGAGGAGCTTCTGGCATCGTAAATTAGGATGTAGGTCTGTCTCCATTGTTATTTCAGGAACAGGTTTTGTTTCCAGCTCAAACACAGACTCTGAGAGAGCTTTAGTAAACAACATATATTACCCAAACACATCCTCAACACTCTGTTCTTATGCTTATTTTCATTATTTGCTTCTGTAAATTATCTGTAGACACGATCTTAGTTTCCATTGCTCTGCTCATCAGTAGCCCTCATAACACACAAGAAGCATCGTTCTTCTCTAAACAGTGAGTCCATGATGTCCCACAAACACCATCACAGATACATTTCCAACAGACCAATGAAATCCTTTAAACTTTAAGAGTTTTGTTCGAGGTACGTGGCGTCTCTTCATCTCGCTGATTTTTATAACAGATCAGTATCTTTAGATCTACAGGGATCTGCCCAGATCTCTCTAAATTACTGCAGATCCAAAGTCTAAAAGATCCCAAAAAAATCTGTTTCAAATGCTGAAATAATATCAAAATAATAATAATAATAATAATCCTGTAGATAAAATAATTACATATGTTTTTATTTGATTTATTTGATTTATTACATCCTATTCCAGCCGTTAAGAAGCCACTTTGTTTATTTTATTTTATTTTTTTCTGATTAATTATTTTTGGGTTTGTGTTCAATAAAGATTTATTATTATTATTATTATTATTATTGTTGTTGTTGTTGTTGTTGTTAATAACAACAACAACAATAATACAAATAGTAATAAAAATAGTAATAATATTATTAATAATAATAATAGTATTACTCTTATTAATAATAAGAATAATTAAAAAAGTAATAATAATAATAATACTCTTATTAATAATAATAATATTAATAATCATAATAATAATTGTAATAAAAATAATAATATTAATAATAATCATCATCATCATCATCATCATCATAATAGTAATAATAATAATAATAATAATCTCTAAAGGAATTGAGTTTTAGTTTTCTAAATAATAATCATATAAAATCTGATGGATTTTGATGGGAAACGATAACAGACTTTAGATATTTAAATCCTTTTATTAAGGAGACCTTTTTATAATTAAATCTCTTTAGACGGGACGCTGTATTTCGAACCCCAACCCAAATCCCAGCTAATAAAAGTCAGGATCATGTTTATAATTCTCTTCTCTCTATCTGAGTCGGGTTTAAGTTTTAACCTCACTTGTTGGTCTCTGAATCTGCACTGTTTACTCCTGATAAATCACTAATGGAACCTTTAAACCAGACTTATCTTATTCATTTAGCGTTAGGTTCCTAAACTGTTCTCTGAGGTTCCCTGAGCTGTTCAATTCGGGGCTTTAATGCTGCGGGTTTAACAGAAACAGCCAGTGTGTCGGTTTGACATTTCCTGAAGGTCATGCTTCCACTTCTTGAGCTGTGTGACACAAACACACACTGTTCAGTTCGTCCTACTGTTTAAGGCTCGACAAATTCACCCGACAACAAAGTCTTTCTCTCATAAAACCACTGCATCTGCAAACTCTCACCCCACCCATGGACTTTCACCCTCCGGCCATCAGACAGAAGCTACAGGACGTTCCTTCACTTGACTAGAACCTTAGTATATTTATTGCACTGGGTGGTTTACTGAGATCGTCCGCTTTATGAGTCACTGTTTTTGCATTATTCACACTTTATGCTGTCCTGAATGTCACACTGTCCTCCTGTGACCCAATAAACTGTTTAACACACACACAAAACAAGAAACGTATAAGATAAGTTCATAACTTATGTTTATCAGTCACACACTTTAGGATTATCCATGTCCCGGAGACCCTGAACTTTATTAGAATATTAAAAACGATAGAATAGCTACAAAAGCTGTGCATGAGCATATTTTAATTTCGTAGTGTAGTGAGTTTAAAAGGAGAAAGCTGCAGTTTTGTTCAGAGAGTCGAGGATAACTCTGGTTTAGATTAAAGATCAGGATTTAATGCATTACTGATCAATCAAGAGATAACAGCATTTATAAAAAAAAACCTACAGTAGTTTGAATATTTTGGTTCCTCGTGTGTGGAAAATATTGTTTGTTGTTGCTGTGGCTCGATGAATAAGATAAGATCATTTGTACAATGTTTTACAGATGATTCATAAAGTTCTACTGTTTTACTTTCTTTATCCTTCCACTCGAGCAACATTTTCGAGTATTGCTCTAACCTTTACTTAAGTACAAATGTGTGTTTTGACGGAATATTCCGGGGGATCCAGTTCCTCCTGTGGATTAGAATCTGCAGAGTCTAATGTTCCAGTATTCCATTTGTTTATGCAACAAAAACGGTAAAGAGATTCCACTAAATAGCAGGATGCCAGCGACAGGGAGTGTGTCATCAGACATGCAAAAGGAACTGGGCATAGCAGGGAACTCTTGCTCAGGGAAACAAAAACCACAGACACCCACTCAGGGAAACTGAGGCATAAACCAGGAACTCCTGTCTAGTGGAACAAGGTCACACTGAGGAACCGGCGCCTTATTAGGCAGGATACTAACCAACATGGCAACCATCCAGGACTAATTATAACAAATTATAAACAGCTGTCAAATTAAAATGGATTAGTGTATTGTATTTTTACTGCCATAAACATTAGGGACGTTGTGCTTATGTTTTGTTTACATTTGTATTAAATTTACGTTCATGAATTACATGTACCTAAAATTGTCGAACCCCGGCCATTCACCCGCTGTGACGTCCTACTGGTATTTTTTTTAGATTTAACTACTTAAAATGTTTAAGTGATTAAAAAGGGATCCTGCATTACCTGTTCTGGAAATTAAAGCTCCCAGAACTGGACTCACTCCCTCTTGGTTGTGTGCAGCCAGCGAGGTGTGTTTATTTATTGTTTATATTCATTAGTGTGAGCTTGTAACTGCAGAATCACTGTGTTTAGCCAGGTAGCGGTCCTCTTGTGTTTTACGTATCATTTGCACGCAGTTTTCTCGTGAAAATATTAATATTTACATTGCAGTAGTATTACGGAACGTGGTCGTTAAACGGTGCATACCTGTAAAATGCGTGTCGCTTTCTTATATAGCGTTAAATGTTGTATTTTGTGTACTTTGTGCTTCATGACGTATCCTGATTTTGTGTATAGTTAAATGAACGACGATAGGGTTGGGATAACAAAACCCAGATGAAGACAGGAATGATGAATTAATTAAAATGACGACATTTAGACACTTGGGTTTGATTAACTGTCTAATGATGTACAGAAATAAAGTCATGAAAACCATAAAACATCAACGTAAAGTACCCAAAATAATCAGTGTATTATGAGTTTACTAAGGACTTAAGTAAATGAAATTAATTATATGTAGAAGGGGACACTTTTACATGACAAAATATATCTTATGTGAGCAAAAAAGCCTTTAGTTTGTAAACTATTCGTTAAATAAAAACCCTGTCACAGTCTTAACACTGTTTCAATAGTTGATCTGCGTTTATTAGCATTTAATGTACCAACTGACAAATAAACTTGATTAGGTCTAGCTTTAAAAGGCTGAATAAATGTTAAATTGTTTCTTTAGAATCAGCTCTTGTGATATTTTATGTAAAAATGAAGAGTTAAAAAGTGAGAGCAGGAGCAAAAGGCAAAGCTGTGCTCTTAATGTTTTGGGGCTGCGTTAGCTTAGCATGCTATTTAGCGAACGCTACAGATAGCTCAGAAAGACCTGTTTTACATTCATGCTGCATAAATAACACCAATAATTATAATAAGCACCTTAATATCAACACCTTAATATCAATTTATGAACGTTTAACAATATTCATTACGCCAGCAGAGCCAGGAGAAACACTGTTATGTAGCGCTAACAGGCTAAGCCGTGGCTACAGCGTTAACCACAAGCTCTTAGCTTTATGGAGCCATTATTGTTTCCTCACTTATTTTTTATTTAAGGCTTAGGAAAAAACACTTAATCAGTGCAAGTTTGTAGTGTGAAGATGTATGAGTTGCAGTCTAGCTCTCATGAAAAGGAAGTTGCATCAGATTTTACGCTTCATACATTTGCAGGCTGCTAAAAACAGCTACTAACTAGATTACTAAGTAATATAAGTACTGGTTTAAATAGAGAATGTGTTTTAGTTTGATATTCATTTTAACTTACATACAGTATGGTTTTGCACACATTAAAAACAGAATATGGGACTGGTGTTTTGTCTTTGCGATGTGTTAATTTACGTACGACATAAACAAAAGTATTTGGACACCACCTTAAATGCTTCTTTTAAAATGAGCGTTAGTGAGGTCGAGATGTTTGATGATATCGTCCCCAACTCAAACCCAGAAGTACTGGATAGAGCATAGAACCACTGCTACACAGCTCAATGCCAGGGGGCTTTACCCCTCTCTGGCCCACGCCTGGCATTAGGTATGGTGCCAAGAGGTTCACGTGGTCCTACCACATGGACTAAACAAGCTGTGTGTGTGTGTGTGTGACTGCATTATGCATTATTTAAAGAACAAACCCACAAGAATGCACACAATACTAAACCAAATACGTATGAATCAAACTTGATGAAGGAATTTGCATGTGGATCCAAAATACAAAGCTGAACGTTTTGTTTGTTTTCTCGAATGCCGCACGATTTGAGATAAACAAAACATTGGTTACATCACATGAGCAGTGTTTACAGTGTTGGCAAATCTCTCTGTGGATGGTGAAACGTTTCCGCACTTCCCAAATTCTGCCTTGCTCAGTTCATTAATATTATAGCAAAGACGCTGTAAATCGGTGCAATGCATTGTGGGAGCTGTAGTTCAGGTACAGGTTCTTGTTTACAAGTGTTAGCCATGATTTAAACTCTTTTAACAATTTTTGTAAAAAAGTATTATGTCCTATTTCTAGTGTAATAAGGTAAAAACATTATTATTGATTATTTTTGAAGGTTTATAACTCTGATAATCCAAACCACTCACACTTTTGGTCAATAAATAAATTAATAACAGGACTTATCTCCAGCAGGAGGACTTGGCCCTGCACAGATATGCTATCTTTAGACGGTACAGGCACACACACCTAAAAAAGGGTGCAGATCTTTTTAAGAGGCGTTTGGTCAAAGGTTCCCTTCAGATAATTAAGGCTCTGCTCAGGAGCACTCAGACTTACAGTAAGTGCTGTTTTTTACAGTGTAATTGCTGTTTGCTCTGTTTGTTTGACGAGGTCTCGCCCACGCGCCGCACCAAAATGCCATGCTCTTTTGTAACTCCGAGTTCACGTCCTCCCTTTAAAGAGAGGCGGGCGTGGCTGCGGTTCCTCCCTCGGCGTGTTGCGTCGCTGATTCGATTTGCTGCCCCAAAATCGAATGAAACAAGTCCTGATTCGGTGAAATGAGCTCGAGGGCATTGTGGAAAGACTTTTAAAAGCTGGGCTTTATCGGAAAGATGACTGACAGGAATGAGGGGGAAGAGACGAAAGAGAGAGAAAAGAGAGAGCGAGAGTTTAATGGGTCTTCCCCTGACCTCCTCCCACACTGCCCACGGGCCTTCAGAAAGCCTGGTTTGAATCCACCTGCAGATGGGAGTGATTCATGTTCCTCAGCCAAAGCGTCAGGTTCTATAAACAGACTTTTAGAGACACAGCGTGATCGCTTTTGCACTTCAGTGCATTAAATAAAGCCACAGCTTCATGAATCACACTGTATAATCAACTCAATAACGAGGAAGATTGGCTTTGCTTCTTTATTGCTCATTTCCTCCCTTAAGCACCAACTCAAGTCTTCTCTGTTTGGATCGATTTCATATGATTTCATTTGGCCTTTATAACGGCAAATCAGAAGAAGTTAGGACAGCATGGGAAACACCGTGTTCCTGCCATTTCCTTTTGACTTTCATTTCACTCTCACAATCCTGATCTGGTTCCAAAAGGCGGAGATGATCAGAGGAACTCCATTTTATCACCAAATGTTCCTCAAACAAAGATCTTTCTGTTTTTTTTCTTGTCATATAAGGCAGGGACGTCGTCTTAAAGCCAGGTTATGTCGCTCTAAAATCCCGGTGTACTTTTCTGCATTAATGCTGCATTACAAGGGTAAATGACCTTCACCAAGGGTCCGGACCCGACCCCGACCCCGACCCCGTACCATGATAGAGCCTTGCTTTTTGGACTTGTTCCTCATAACGGTCTGGATTCTCCTTTTTTCATCTTTGGTCCAAAAAAAAGAATTGTAATCCTGACTGAGAAGTGGGCGGAGCTTGTGGGCGTGGTTATAACACGAGTTGTTTTTTGTACAGTAAAGTTATAAGTGGTATTTGT
>JAUZSU010019709.1:0-10800 GCA_034780255.1 Parotocinclus maculicauda
CCTCGTGTACTGGCATGGATAGGGGCCCACTGACATTTAGAGCGTACAGGGCCCAGAATTTGCTGCTACACCCCTGAGTGAGCATATGTGCATATGTGTATGTACCTTACAACAGGCTGGTGAACCTTCCAGATACAGTTCCCTCCTTGTGCCCTGTGCATATAGTTAGGCCTTGAACCCCCCACATGACCCTAAGTTGGACTAAACAGGTATGGAAAGTGAGTGAGGGAGAATCTATTATCTGAAATACATCATGTTTAGTACTTGTGTGGTGATCCTTTAGGCTTACCTGTAATCTGCTACCAATTAACTTCTTCAGACAGTTGATAACATGATTAGTGAAACATTTACAGTCTTCAGTTACTAAAATGGGTCAGGCCTCTTTTGACAGACAGGAACGTTTTAGTCGTGAATTCTTTAAGTGGATTAAAAACTTCATTTCAATTTTTTCTACCTATGTAGAATATGTCATTGGCAAGCCCCAATATGCCAGTAACAGCAGTAACAAAGGTTCAAGGCATTGGAATTCAAATATTGAGCCAACAATAGCACAAATTAAATGTCTCATTTTCACATTTATACCTCTTTAGAACTCAGAGCTCTAGTTCTTGTTGAATCCATGCATTCATTGTGTTTTCGAAAACCAATGGGAAACCCTCAGAGCCTCTTATACTTAAGATTTTTAGGAACTTATAACTATTTCATGCTGAATTGTTAAGATGTTTAACCACTACATGTGTGTACCATGTGTATTGATCCATCTGATCAATGTCTGTTCACTTTAACAGCCTGAGGTCTTTAAAAGTCAAACCAATACTAATAGGAATTAAAAATGTGTCTCATAACTCTGAACATTTGCAGACGTAAAAAGACTCAAAATGGCAAATCCCTACTGTACAATGCTGGCTGATGTATAGTGTTACTTAGAAGACAAAGTTTAGGATTCATTGACCAATTCACAAAGACTTGGCAGGCACCTGTAGATGCAACTGGTTTATTTATTTATGTTTAGCATTTATGACATAATTTGAAGGTAATAGTTACAATTCACTGCTACAGAAATAATCAGAACCTTAGTAAAGATAGGTTATTTAGTTTTACCTTTATCTATACGCTCTAGTCATGAAAAACAACCCCGTGATTTAAACATCAGTTAGATCCAAAGTACATTTTTCCATTCACACTTTCCTCATTCTATCAGGTTAATCTTCATCTCATCATTCCATAAGACTTTGCCCCAAATCTTTCCATAGGACTTTCTATCAAAATGTAACCTGTAACCTGACATTAAGTTGTAATTGTTCTGCTCCAATGTGCTTGCTCATCATTCAAAAAAATATGAACTAGTTAGTCAGCAAAACCGAGCTTTTGTGGTATTCAGTAACTATACAGTACGTATATAGTACAAGCTGAGTCAAAAGTCAAAGGACATGTCACGTGCTGCGTCCCCAGACATCAGAACCATCAATTGCTTCAGTTACCTGTGACGAACAACAAAAGTTTTAAAGTTTTTGTGTTGACAACTTTTAAACCACAGGAGATATTGCAAATCTGATTGTTGCAATGGATTTCTGTGACAATTCTGGTCTTCTTTGATATGCAACACGACCACCTTTCCAATGGAAAAAGTAGCCCTTGATCCAAAATGGCGGCTTTTAAGATGGTGGCCATGTTCCAGACATGAAGGAAAGACACCCCCACCCATTACTTGTTGGGGCAAGCATTTTCCAGGAATGTCTCCACCAGATTTTAACACTTCCTTGGCCTGCCTAGTCTCCAGAATTATCAGCAATTTAACAAATCAAGCATGGTCTCAAATGAGATGCCTTCTTTAGCACCCCACGGGTGTACAGGATCAACAGTCCCATGGGTAAAATTTGTAGGTAAATGTGCCACAGGAAACCATTTGAAACCTCTTTAGTTCCAATGCCCGACCTTATCTTTTATCCAGGCTGGAGGTGATTTAACAGGGTACTGGAGCCTCCATTCAATTGTATCATTTACTTCAATGAACGTATCCCTTTGCTCTAATATTACAATCGCTTACATCATAGTTTCATTTGAATCCAACAACTTAATCTTGGTGAATTAATTTTTTGTCAATGAGTATTCAGCAGATGTTGAATCACAGGCGTCCCTCAGCTGAACTAATAGACATATTTGATTTGAAACAGATTTGAAAAATGTCAATAAATCTTGCCAAAAACATGAGTCACTGCTGACATAACTAAATAATATAAGCACATACGTATGTTCATGTACTACTTCAGTCTGTGTTTGAAAATAGCAGAACAAACACCAACAGCTCACATTCTATTACATTCAGGTAAGCAACAATTCAAGAAATCTATTCTCTTGTTTGTTCTTACCCAGAGGAGGATGGCTGTTCCATTTGGGGTTGGTTTCTCTCAGGATTTCTTCTTACTGTCTCAGATTTTTTCCCCTCATTTGACATCTAGACCAGGCATTTTGTGAAACAAGATCATTCCTCCACTTTAGTGTCAGCACAAGTGTCAAAGTGGTTGTGTCTTGAGGGATGGTGGTTCAAGGCAAGCTATAAATGTAAAAGCTCCTAGAACAGAGTATTGTTGCACCTGATCATGACTATTTGGGCTGTGTAAGCAAGCTTTAGCTTTTGCTTACTGTCTGGCTGGAGTTTTATCTGTTCTCTCCATTCCATAGGGCAGGGCCATCTGCAGGTAAAGTGATCAAATGAGTTGTGCATAGTCCTGGATATAAGTTTTAGCATCATATCTAACTTCATATCTAATACAGTATTTAACATAAAAGGAATTATATTCCTTTTAACCAGAAATCAGAGTATTTCAGGTCTGTGTGTGTGTGTGTGTGTGTGTGTGTGTGTGTGTGTGTGTGTGTGTGTGTGTGTGTGTGTGTCCGTGTTGTGACAGAGTAAGGTGGTGAGAGAAGTTTATAACCAGTGCTGTAAATTCTCGACTCTTCCAGCTCTTCCTTTTATAACTTTAGTCATTTATAATTCAGCCGAATTTACCGCTGTTTGGACATATGATTAGTATGTTTGCCCTGGGGTAGCCTAGCAGTTAAGGTACTGGAATTTACCGCTGTTCGGACATATGATTAGTATGTTTGCCCTGCGGTAGCCTAGCAGTTAAGGTACTGGACTCTGGACCTGTTGGTCCAGGGTTCAAATCACACCTCTGCCAAGCTGCCACAGTTGGGTCCATAAGCAAGGCCCTTAATCCACCATTGCTTGAAGACTGTATAAGCCTGTAATCTGTGATCAGTTGTAAGTCACTATGGATAAGGGCATCTGTGAAATGCCATAAATGTAAAACGTAAATAAACATATATCACTTAATTTCCTCAATGTAAGCATGCTAAACCTTACCTTTTTCATATATAATTGTTTTACATTAGGTTTGGTATACACATAATGAAACATGTATTAATTACAGCCTGCTGAAAGTTGTAGTATTTTGTTACAAATACTAAACAGGCATGTGGTATAAAGAATTGTATTTGTATTTGTATTGTATTGTATTGTCAAAATTGTATATTAAAACAAATAAATTTTACATTTACATCGTTAGCAGACGCCCTTATCCAGTGCGACTTACAATTAATACAGTCCTTACAATCCAAGCAATTGTGGATTAAGGGCCTTGCTCAGGGACCCAACTGTGGCAGAGGTGTGATTTGAACCCTGGATCTTCTGGTCCAAGTCCAGTCCCCTAACCACTTGGTCACCACAGTCCCACAAAATTCAGAGACAGACCTTCCGGGACCCTCTACATGTGCCTGGGGAAAACCCCCAATCCACTCAGACCCTATAATAACCCCAGTCTAACCTAACTGTAAAACCACACTGGTTAATCAGAAAATGCCCCTAGTTTAGGTATGTGGTGTCTTGTGATTGTGTGGTACCCTGTTTAGGGATGTGTTTGTGTGCATGTCCACATGGCTTCTGCATTGCATCAGCTGGTTAAGTTGAAACAGTTAAGCCAAACACATCCCCATAATCCATCATCCCTCATTCATCCCCTCATGAGCCAAAGTGTCCATTCACACAATCAGACAGAGTCATGGAGAAGCACAGAGAGAGGGAGAGGGAGAGGGAGCAGGAGAGATGGGGAGTGAGAGCGTCAACTGCAGCAGAGGAGCGAGGGGGTTGTGGGGGTGGGGTGAGAGCGAGTGAGAGTGCTATACAGATAGAGGAAAAGAGAGCAGAGGAGATGAGATGATGCATCTCACCGGCTACATCATGCTTTCCATCTCTCATTACCAAGTGCATGATTAGTTTCGTAACACACACTAACCTTGCAGGCAGAGCCGTAGCGCGGGTCTATATACGCCACAGCTCAGTGGGTATGATGTAATACGAGCAACATCATCAGCCAACAGCACCGTCCCGGCTGCAGCGACATCACCAGAGTCAGCGATACCGACTTCAGCATCCTGGACCATTGGAGGAAACAGAACCGGTAAGATTACGAGTAGTTGTTTCTTTTTTTTTTCTCACTTAAACACATTGCATACAGACATACAAAAACATTCCGGCTTCCCCTAGTTTGGGACACGACACCATAATGTTAAATTGTTTAAGATATAAACCTATTATTGTTTTGTCTTACTCTCCTTCAGGCATCACACTGGGGTCGTCAGAGTGTGCGGGGCCACCAGAGGCCATGCGCCTGGTCCACAGCACAGAGAAACAGACCTTCTCCTTTAAAAAGTGCTCTGCCTTCCAGTTCTTCAAGAGAAAGGTGTGTGGGTCAAGCTCTGTGGTGGTGTTTATTCAAAGATGCTTTAAGTGAATTGTGAGTATAAAAGTGAAATTGTTAGTATAAAAGAACTTTAGCTACAATATTGAAGATCAAGTATTGAACTTGAATGGCATTAGCATCTCACTGGTCCTCCAAGGTGAAGATGTGGGTAATGTAGCCAAAAACCCTGCTCAAGTGAGTTAAAATAGCGACTTCAGTAGAGTTATTTTTAATAAAAATCTACTCTCTTTACTTGGAGAGTTGGTATTGTTTAGGCTATGTTGTGTTTGGCAGCAGATTAAAATGTTATTATTATGTTTTCACGTTTATTTTATTTTTTCATTTTGAACTAATTAAGTCGATTCATTTGCTTCCAAAAAGTTGCATTGCTCTTGTTTGACTAAGACTATAAAATAATAATAATAATAATAATAATAATAATAATAATAAGTATTCTTTAGCTATATATAATTAAATGTAAAATTTTACAAAATATATGATGAAATATAAGATTATTTATAAATATATAATGTACAATGAATGCTAATTATTGATAATGATAAGTGAATTACAAACTAATTTAATTGTTACTCATGTCAAAGTAACGTCCACATGAATGTCAGGACATAAAGTTTTCCAGCAGAACATTGCCCAGAGCATCACGCTGTCGATTCAGTTATTCACTTTCCCTCTCAGTGGTTTTAATTTTACGCCTGATCAGCATATTGAACAAACTCAGCACTGCAGGGACACCGATGTTAGTGTGTGCTTTCCACTGATACGAGTGGGCCAGACACAGCAGTGCTGCTGGAGTTTTAAATACCCCAGTGTCACTGCTGGACTGAAAGAAATCTATTAACCAAATATTTCCAGCCACTAGCACTGATGAGGAATAAGAGGATGATTAACACAAACTGTGTAACACCTAATGAGCTGCTCTCTGACCACATCTATAAGGTGGAGCAAAATGGAGAGTGTCTCTAATAAATTGGACAGTGAGTGAACAGTGGATTAAAACTCCAGCAGTACTGCTGTGTTTAATCCGATTATACCAACGCAACCCACACCAACCTACCGCTACAACATCAGTGTCATTGCAGTTCTGGGAACCACCACCCAAAATGTTACATAAACTGTGGTGGACCTCACCATTAGAGAGTAATTAGAGCAAAGTTCGTAGAGAAACATATAGACTACAGTTTGTAATTGTAGAACTACGAAGTCAAGTAACAACTTAAACAATGATTAAACAGAATATAGATTGGACAGCATAGAATGCCTAATACTTTTGCATAGCATTGTAAAACATTGTCAACAATTGAACCCAAACATTTTTGGCACTCCATAGTACTCTTTTCCACTGACCTTTACGGAATTTAGCAGACACCCTTATCCAGAGCGACTTACAACTGATGTAATGTACAATGTAAGCAATTTTGGGTTAAGGGCCTTGCCTAAGGACTCAACTGTGGCAGCTTGGGATTTGAACCCAAGACCTTCAGGTCCAGAGTCCAGTGCCTTAACCGCTAGGCTACCACAGTCCAAACTGACCTTTATTCTCATCTTTAGCACATTCCCATTGTTGGTGTCGTGGCTGCTACCCTTCCAAAAACACCATTCCTAAACAAGTTTCTTTGGACTGTAGGAGGGTCAACCTGAAATCCTGATGAAGTTGGCAGATGCTGCTATTGCACAATACTTATGATGCATGCACATTTTTTTGTATTTTGTAGCTGTATTCCAATAAAGAGACTGAGAAATAATTATTCTGCCCAGTAAGCATTAATGTCCTATGAGACTGTCCTAAGAGATCAGCAGTGATAGAAATACTCATACCAGCCTGGCTTGCACCAATAATATTGCCATGGTCAAGATCACTGAGATAAAATTTTTGCCAATTTTGATGGGGTACGCGAACTTTACATGAAGCTGCTGGCATACAGTATATCTGCATGATTTTGTTTTGCACTGTTTCCACACATACGGTATAACAAAATATAATAATAAATAATTAATCTTATTTCACTTGTGTTTCAAAAGTATATAAAGTGATAGAGCACAAATAAATCATTTCTAGAGAGATCTAAAAAATGTATTAGTTAAGGGCCAATGAGAACTGCTCCAGTGTTTGTTGCATATAAAACAACAAAGTGAATCTGACACTTTCACTTTGTGCTTTACTCTCTTTATTGTTTTCCCGGTCTCACAGCACGAAAGCATTCATGGGCCCAAGTGCATTTTGATATGTTTCCGTGCTGTCAACATTTGCCTGTGAGGTTCCTCTGTAGTTCCCCACAGTATCGCTAATGGAGAACACCAAATCGAGGCAATTACGGAAGCAAATAGTGCTGCACTTAGACAGCCACTGGGAAGGGATATGTGTGAGTGTGCTAATGGAAGTGGGTTGGCAGAGGCTGGGAGAGAGTGGGAGCAGGATTAACAGAGCTGATTTAAAGGGATTAGCAAGTCCCACCGAATCCAAGTAGCCAACAGAATCCCCTACCGCATGCTCCTCACCTTGTAATCCCTCTCAAGTGCACCGCAGAATGGCATCGCCACATAATCTGCAGGATTCAATCGATGAGAGCCAATAAACTTGACAGACACTGAGCTGGCAGGGGGTTAGAAAAAACAATACAAGTAAAATGGGCTCAGCCAAAGATGGATTATGGTAGGAACAAGTGATCAACTGTTGCTCACTTTAAAAGATGGGCTCTCTGGAGATGCTGGCTTCTTGTTCTGAACCACTACAGCTAAGCTGCTTAACAGTGGGGCTCTTTCTACTACTGTGGTAGGCTGCACACTTGTTTGGAGGGAGCAATTATAGTGTCTGTGAAATGGAATATATTTTTGATTGCATTCTCATTCACAGCCCTTATGTCCATGTTAGCAGGAAGAGCAAGAATTCATCCTAATGTCTGCCATCCATCTCAAGGTTATTAAATAGCAATTGCTGCTTGCAGGAGGAGCCACAATTTGATTGCAAGCACTTGGAAAACAAAAGAAATGTGCAGACATTAAAAGTAATAGGTAAGGGATGCATATAGAGAATTGCATAAAAAACAAAAGAGAATGTTCTCACTGTTGCAAATTGAATTACCTGAGCTTAGATGCAGCTGTTGGCATCACCTACCATCCCCCACATGTTATCCTTATGATTCGAGATGATGCTAGTGATTGAGCGGCTTATTAGGCCAGTGGAGTGTCAGGTAGCTCTTTAATCTGATGGGCCAGAAGGACTGGTGGTGACTGTGATGAAAGTGGTAATTATTTTGCTGGTATTCTAATGGGATCTGGGTGGCACAGCAGCAGTAATTAAAGTTGCTTGATGAATCCTCTGACTTCCTGCTTTGGGCAGGCTTCAGGGGAAAATAAAGATCATCTCTTGAGTGAGGAACATCCACATGTACCTCAACACCCTTAAGAATTTTTGCATAGATGTAGAACGTTTCCTTGCAATTACCATATAGTACTGTTAATAATAATAATAATAATAATAATAATAATAATAATAATAATAATAATAATAATAATAATAAGAAGAAGAAGAAGAAGACCTTGCCTGGACAAATTTAAGATTTTGGGCACATTTCCAGATAATCCAGTAATGACTCACAGTTTTTTAAAACCCCAAAGCCGAAAAGTAAGTGAAAAGAATGCAGTATATCTGACATTTATTTAACTGCAGAGAGTATGAACCAAATATATTTAATGTTTTGTCTACTCAAATTTATTTAATTTTGCATAAATATCCATTCTTGCATTTCTTTTCTGCAATACATTCCTAAAAAGTTGGGACGATAAGCACTTGGACGGTATGACACAACCCCATACCATGCCAAACCTTGTCTTTTGAGCTTGTTGATGATAACAGCCTGGATAATCCTGTGCGTCATTGGTTCAGAGCACACACCATCCATTAATTTCCACAATGGGATGGTCCAATTCAGATGCCTCTGAGTTCAGAGAAGTTGATGATGCTTCTGGACATGGTTGTCATAAGGCTTTATTTTGGCACTATAAAGTTTTAGGAGGCCGACATGAATATAACTTCATATTGAAGTGCTTGATAAAGGGTTGCCAAGTTAATCCCTTGTCCATTTGGTTATATTAGCTATTGATGAATGATGGTTCTTACAGTGTCTGTAAGGACTGGAGATCGGTGGTGTTCACTTTAGGCTTCTGCCCTAAATTCCTCCAGATTACTTAAATTATTTTATGATATCATGTCATGTAGAGGGAGAAATGTGTAAATCCCTACAGTCTTACTTTGAGAATAACTGTGCTTATGCATGTCAATAGTTTAAAGATAAATTACTATGACAAAGATATATGGTAGCAGTCAAATGCTCAAACACATCTGCTTTTCATTTTGTTGCTTAAACTATATTTCTACTTCTTACAGTTGCAAAAAATGCCTTTAGGCAATAACATAATATAAAGCAAATCGTTTATGTTGAGATATATTTGTTGCAAGAGCGCCATGAAGTATTTATTTCAACGGTAATCTGTGTTGCTGTTAACCTTTGATTTCATATGCTAATGTGCCTGTCATCTACAGCAGATGGTCTTCCTTTCCTTAAGGGATTTTTTAAAGAAACAGATTCATTGTTATGGAATGTTTGGCTACTGTATGTATTGAAACTAGCTATTTCCCCAGATTATTGGGCATCTTTTCTAAAAGTAATTTTGAATTGGCATTTCTCTTTTCTTAATTTAGTTAAAAACATGCAAACATTTCTTTTAGAAAGATTTATTCCAAATAGATTTGGACTTTTTACCCATTCTAACTTGCCACAAATCAAATGATTATCTCAAATATGAGGGAAAGAAGTAACTGAGGATAAAATGTAGTACTGCTGTCACTTGCAGTATCTTTGCAATCAGTCTTGCACACTCTGTGGCACCTGCATTCACTTTGCAGCTAGTATGTTACCACAAAATTCGTATTTTGGCTTAGAAAACCATTTTCAATAATCAGACTTTAGTTTTGAATAAGCATTTGCATGAACATTTCTACTTATACACACACCATTATTTTATTTTAACATTTGCCCTTATGTGGAAATGGCTATACAGAAGGAACATTTATGTGTACTTCTTGGTAACACATCTTTTAGGGCCCCAAAAATCATGAACTCATGAAGAAATAATACTTTAGTAATGTTTAACAGTCATGTTCTACCTTAATTACTAGATTAATTAATATTTTACTCTTGCATGAAGCATTACACATTATCACCTCATGCAGTGTCATGATGACTTATGATGTATTACATGTATTAATTAATGATTGTTATAAAAATTCTTGTAAATCTGTTCACACATCTCAAACGTGTGAATAGTCTTAACAAGTAAAATATGTCTAATAAAGAAAACTTAAAGCAGAAAGACACAGCTATTACTTTGGTATATAAACATTCATAGGCTGCGTTTTGTTATAAAGGAGGTGTTACCCAATACTGACTGTGTGCCATCGGATCCCAAACAGAACCTGGATTCATTGCTAAACACAATTCCATCTTAGTACCAAGGAGTTCAGGTTTCTCATTTACGACACCATTTCAAACAAAGGCCAGCTGTCAATGTCAGGACGTGTAATGGCCGCTGTGACAACAAATTTCCTTCTGCTGGAAAGACAGGTTTGATATCATGGTCGACCATCCATCTTTGCTCAGTCTGATGATGAGCCCCCTCTCAAAATCTGTCAACTTTGCAAAAAGTGCATTGTGGAGGCATGTCTAGCAGTCAGACATCATTCACCAAGAGGCATGCTACCAAAAGTAACTTCTGATAGCCTTTTTCAAGACAGCAAGAGTCACAAGTCTTGCCATGCAGACACGGGGACAACATAAATGGTTAGGGCGAAGAAATCGCGGAAGTGGCTGAAGCACAAAAAGGCGAGCATATAAGCTCGGTGCGCACTTGTAGCGCGAGTGTGAATAACACATAAAAGGCGCAGGGGCACCGGTGGTCAGACGGGCGAACCGAACGGCGATGGAATCCCGTTGGAATAACGATGACCTGGCCCCGAACAGCGCTAAAATCACACCTTTAT
>JAUZSU010019720.1:0-10800 GCA_034780255.1 Parotocinclus maculicauda
TAAAGGGAGAGAACCAGAAGTTAACACAGCCAAGAGGCAAGAGCCAACCTGAGCCATGTGTCATAGTCTAAATCTAATTAAAAACCTGAGTAAATGCCTAATTGATCAGTGTTCCTTTAGCTGCTGTTTTACAAATTAAGCACTGCACTGCAGATTACTGTAGAATTGAACTAATCTTTTCTGAAGTATTTCCAAACTGCCAAAGTTTGATTGACATAGTGTTTTTAAGAAGAGCTGCTTTCTTTAGTGCTCTTTTCTTTTCTTCCTGCATCCTTAGTATTGTTTTTTTTATTCCATCTAGTCCATTTTAAAATCCAATGGCAACCAGTGGCTGTTAACGTCGATTAGTCTATATAAATCCTAATAGTCCCCATTTTATGATGGAGAGACGTCAGACATGTAATGTAATTTAAATGTATAATTTGTAAATGTATTGTAATCTAATGGGTTTAGATATACTACATATGTAAGCCTGATTAAGCAATTGATTAAGCTGTGGGAACAAGAACCTAATGCGTAAAAAATAAATAGAATAGGTGTGGGAACATGATAACTCATAAATGATTAAATGGATCTCTTTTAATATGAGAAAGATAACTCATAAGTTATAAAATGATCTTGTTCCCTCACCCTAGTATCTCGTATTTCTATGCATTAGGATCTGATTCCCATACGTTAAAGTCGTGGCCACATCTTACTTTTGAGGAATATCATTAACACAAAGCCTATTTTATAATGAATACACACGGTTCACATGAAACAGGGCTTCTGTTCTCCAAATATTTGTTACCCAAACCATTTTCTGGGTAGTGGTACATTCAGATAACATGTTTTGACATTGTGTAATTGAGTGTCTTATTGTATTGGTAAATATTTTTTTTTTCTCTCAGTGTGACGGAATCATCCTGGACCTCAGCAGCACGTCTCTGGAGGGCATTGCTGTGCTCAATATTCCCAGCATGCATGGTGGCTCCAACTTGTGGGGAGAGACCAAGAAGAGACGCAACTACAACCGGATGAGCAAGAAACTCCCAGAGAGGTTGTGCGTTACCACAGTCACTGATGCCAAGGAGCTCAAATTCTGTGTACAGGGTAAGTGGGTTTGATTTTGGGGATGCTGCCATCCTTGCAGCCTTTTTCTCATGAGCTCTTGTGAGACTGTATGTATGTGACTTGTGTATGTGAGAGAGGAGTCAATTTTTATTGCTAGGACTCATTCAATATAATTCGCGTGAAGTGAAATCAGATCTTCAGCCGTTTCCACTTGAGTGTACATTAGCACTAGCTGCAGCTGTGACTCACTGATGCTGAGAAGCAACTCGTTCCTCCACGACTTTTATGAGTAGTTCTCAGGCCACACTGTGTTTAGGGAATTTCTTTCATTAGTGCTGAAGGCTAAATGAGGGCATGTTGGGCTGTTAACAGTGTTAATTGTCATTCAGTGATCTGGGTCAGATACAAGCTGACAGCAGCACTCCACAGTTTCTCCTACGTCATACTAAGTGACTTTCAGAAAATATTACTCACAACAGCTTTGGTAAGCCATCCACAAAATGTCCACAAAATCCTTGTTTACCACTATAGCCTAAGAGGACACATCAGCTGGATTAGAAATGCTCGAGGTTAGAGCAGGAACAGCTGGTCTATGTCGTCACACGTTAATGTCATATATCCCTAATCCATCTCCTTTGCTTTTCACTTCTCTGTTTTTTTAGCAATTTGGTATCCTAACACATAAACAAATAGTTTTTTCTCATCTTTCAATTCAGACAGTGAACAGTGTGATTTCTTTGCTCCCGAATAAAAAAAGGCACCATAAATATAACACTCAAACATCTCATATGATCTTTCAAGAACGGTGCACATAATCCAGTCCAGGCAGTAGTGATAATGCAACAATACGGTATGCCAATCACCATAAAATCCAGAAGAAGAACTAAAGTGTGTTCCATGCATATTATGTATATAATATTATTTTATTATATAATGCACGTATAATATATCAGTATGTTGTGATTTCAGACACCCTCTCAATCTCGGCTCCACTTTCCCAGTAATAAGCCATGCCGAAACTGCGCTCAGTTGTTAATGTATTACATCACTCATGCTTTTTTATGTTCATGCTTTTACTCATTAATTACATACAAATATAGGCATACAAACAATCACTTTGGGGTCAGGAACAGATTAAACCTATTTACATTACTTCGTGTGGGGAAATTTGATTCCAACTTCAAACAAATTGGAGTTCAGCCTGCCTTCTGGAACCAATTCAGTTCAAATTTCCATCTTATTCTATGTATTTTACCCATCGTTTTTGCGGTTAACTGCAAGAATACAAACAGCTGAAAGAACTTAAAGGCAATAACTAGTGTCTTAATAACTTAGTGTCCGTATATTGCGGTCCTTGTTTAGCTAAAGTTAACTGCCAGTATTAACCTACTGCACTAGCTACTGAGCAGAAAATGATGGGTACTGTTTTTTCATAGGTTAAATGGTTACTGTTATTGTGATGTAAAAATGTTAATACTTTAGTTTGATTCATGTTATTATGTTATTAGTCTGTTGTCTGTTTGAGCACAATGTCTAGTCTTGTGAGCATGTTATCTGCTAGCATTAGCAGTTAGCTTCACTGTCTATGTATTTTTAGCATTGATTGTTAGTATTAGTTTTTTTTTATTGTTTGTATTAGCGCTGCAAGTAGTAATTAGCACTATCTGTCTTAGGATTGTTATGGCAGTGGTGTCTGTTAGCCTTAGCCTTATCTGTGTGTATTCATAGCGTCCAGTCAGATAATCTTTGTGTTTTTGTATTGGCACTATGTATTGTATTAGCGTTGTTTGTTTTAGCACTGTCTGTGTGTAGCGTTAGTACTGTTTGTATTAGCATTATTCACTCACCCTGTGTCCATGGTGGTTTCTCTGCTGTTCAGGGCCCAGTGGTCTCTATTGTAACAGGTTGATGGAAGTTCAGTTACTAATGTATGAAGGAGTGGGACAGGCAGAAGGATGAGTCTTTGGAGGGAGGCTGGTATTAGTGCTGTTAACAGGGACCATGACTCATGTGACTAATCTGTAGTTTGATCAAGGATTGACTTATAGCACTGCACTCAAATCCCTCATCTTATCCATGTCCATTAAATCATGCTTTCAGTCTCTCATTAAATATAGTCTAGCAAAAAACTGATCTAGTGGAATGGTTTGACAACTGTTCCCAATTGCATGTTTACAAGATACTAACTCATATATAATGAACGTTTTTTAGGTTTGGAAGTTTAGTAAACCTTTGCGCTTTAAATGATCTCCCATTTAAGATATATAATAGTATGCAGTGGCAAGTTTAAACACAGATAAGCAAAATACATTTATAATACATTTACTGCATTTATCAGACTCGCTTATCCTTAACTTACACCTGCTACAACCATCCAACACAAGCAAGTGTGGGTTTATGGTCTTGCTTAAGGACCCAACAGTGCCAGCTTGGCGGAATTGGGGCTTTCTGGTCCATAGTCAGATATCTTAACCACTAGGAAACCACAGTGTCAAAAACGTAACTCCTATGAGGTCCATTTACCACAAACAAATACAACTTAAGTAATAGATTTAAGCAATTTCTTGAAATAAATACTCCACCACATCTTTAGTTAAAGGGTGGCACAGTACCACAGTATCTAGTGCGGTCTCCTCGCACCTGCAGCACCCCCGTTTCAATCCTGATCTCACACTTTGAATCCTGTGTCCTCCTTGTGTCCATGTGGGTTTACTCCTAGCTCTACAGTAGTTATTTTTTCTGAAGTGCCCTCAGAGTGTTTGTGTGCCCTACGAGGGATTGGTGCCTTGTCTAGGATTGTTATTCCTTGCACCCTGTTTCGCTGACTAGGCACCACATTTCCTTTTTGCAGCATTTAGTTTCTTTACTGATTACACATACATTCTAAACAGTTTTCTTGTTTGTTTGTTTGCTAAAATGTGAGCATATTTTGCTGTCAAACTGCATGCTGACTTATAGTTTAGTGCTCCAGTGAAGCACATAAAACACATTATAGCTTTAAGGTATCTGTGTTCATGTTTATATATATGCACCATTTACTTACCGCCTTGTGTTCTGTGAAACAGGTCATTGACCAAAATGGTAATTTACTGTGCATTACCGTACTGTTTTATATGCTACTGTAATGTTAATTTAAAGGGCATTTTGCACAACAATAGTAAATGCAAACGTTATGTAAAATGCATTAGAGATATTGGTAGAAAGATGAGTGGACGATAAGTGATTGAAACAACTGATCATTTTGTTTGAAAGAAGCCAAAATCTATTGATAGTCAATATAACAGAAGGGAATGAATGTTCTCTTCCACGCATGGATTGGCTGTTTATGGCAGATTTCCGACCTACCCAACTTTATTAAAATACGTAAATTTTATTTTGACCATAGTGCGTACTATTTATTTGTCTCACTGTTTGTTCATCAAACTCAGAATTATTTTGGAGAACAGCGTAACCTGTGCAAAAATCTCTTATGACATCCCTGATTCAAAGCTGACAGAGACCCACTCAAGCCTATGTGTCTCTGGATGTGCATGTAATCATGTACTTGTTTTTTATAGAACTAAAGATTAATTATCTTTTCACGAATGGCTTTAAACGTATCAGTCTTGACTGGCGCTGAATGCCGCTTACTGCAGCTCCGCTGTGGTGACAAAGGAAGAACACTGTTAACATATAAAAAAAGAAGTGATCACCAGCTTCAAATTTGTTAGAAGCGCCGTGTATGTGTCTGTGACGTTCCTCAGCTAGCAAAGGGTTTGTACAAATGTATAAGCATACATATGTGCTTCCATTATTTTAAAAGCCACCAGCTACCACTGATGTGGCTGGTGGATGCTTGTTTTTGGGGAGTAAACATTGCTTTCAGTTTCAGTCATTCTGTGCTCCTGTTATCACCTCAATCAGAAACTCAATGAAATAGATTAAGAGTTTAGCTTGAAGTCTGACTGCTACAATAAACCACGACAGTACATTCCAAAAGCTTACTGACCAACTGCTCTGTGATAATACATCTTTTTGTCATATAAATTGCCTCCTAGTAGATGAATAGGAGATTCAAATACAGGTACTTTCCAATTTAGGGTAAAGATACATTCAAGAACATTGACAAATCCATCCTATGTTGAATTGATCTTAAATCAAGAAGTTTAATACTGTATATACTATATACTCCCTACACCACGCATCGTCGTATTGTAGTACATAGAGTACCTTAAACATGCTTAAACCACTTACATTAAACTACTGTTGGGTAAAATGATTGAAGCTTGATTTATAATAATGCATTTCATATCTCATGTAGTTAAACGTCAAAACCAAAAGTGAAAAAACAAAGAATGATTATTGCATGCCTAGAGCTTTTTCCCTATTTGATCGTTAATCAAAGAGTTTAATATATACTGTATATATCCCAGTCCTCACTATTTAAGAATAGTGTTGTAAACATTAGACATACTTTTATTCCACTTACAAAGCCATTTTTATGTATATGGGCGTGTAAGTGTTTTTGTGTTGGGTTATAAACTTCTTTTGTGTCAACAGATAAAATTAGCCATGTCATGGGATGAGATCATGCATTTAAGTGTCCACTTTTTTGTTGAAAGCACGATTTTTCATAATCTCAAACCTGAATCAACATAAATAATTTTGATGATGTCCAGTGTTTATTGAACATTTTGGGTTAAATATGTGTGTGTGTGTGTGTGTGTGCTCTTTGAAATGCTTTGCTGTATAAACATAAGTGCTGAGGAATTTAGCCATGCTGATGTCTTTTCTTCTATCTCTATAAACGGTACATTCTGCTATTTTATTAGAGATGGATTAAGACAGCAGTAATGTGGCAGGCATTATCACATTCCTTTTGTATTAAGCTTTCCAGTTTTTCCTCACCTTTCTTTGCGACAAGGCACAGTTCTCCTGGCCTGTGTCCCACATCTTCTCTCACGCATGCTCATTCTTTTCTTCCACAGTTGTGCCACCCTTCCCACAACAGACCTAACTCGTACCACTTATGCTGAGGAATATTACCTCACTTTCACACACAAGGAAACAACAGTTTCCTTTGCTTTTCTTACTCATGCCATGAACACGAATAGAAGATTGAACGCCCATACTGGAGAGCATTGTTGAAATGGTGACTCAGTTGAAGTGTCCTATGATAGCGGCCAATCAACAGGCCTGCTTTCACTTTAAGGAGACGTTTTTTTATATCGATGTCTCACATCTTTGTGATTGAGATGCTTTTGACCTGAAAGTCTTTTTCCCATGATCTGCTTCTTGAGGGCTGTGTTTGTAGACCTGCTTTGTGAGAGAGGTTTTGTTTATGAATGGCATGGGAAACAGAGGTTGAGAGCGGGATGAGCTGTTGGGCAAGAAGAGAGCACGTGAACATAGTGTAGTAGTACAAAGCCTTAAAGCAAAGTGGGTGTGAATAAAAAGCGGTAGTTTTGTGCTTAAGATGGGAAATTGTGTGTTTATATAGACACGTATTGAGCTCTTAGTGGGCTTACACAGATACTTATAGTTAAGGAATTGGAGCATTTTTAGCTTTTCACAGTTGCCATTGTCCACTAAATATACTGCCCAAAGATATCTATAACATAAAACTACATATACACTGCTCCCAAAAATTAGGGGATATTTCAAAATGAGGGAGAAAAATTATTTCTGGATACAACAAACAAACATTTGGAAAGCTTGTGAAACATCTGGAGAGTTTGTGCTAAAATATAATTTGCCTCTCTATGGAAGCCAAATGACCATGACTGTTTACAACTCCAAATCAGAAAAAAGTTGGGACACTATGAAAGATGCATATAAAAATAACAGTGTTTCTTACATTTACTTTTAATTTCATTTTATTGTAGACATTATGAACCTGAGATATTTCATATTTTGTCTGATGAACTTCATTTATTATGTCCATCATAGAGTCCCTGGACATGGTTAACACAAGGCTTCTTTTTTGCACAGTAAAGGTTTACCTAGCATTTGTTAATGTTACTCTGTATTGCACTGCATGACATAGGTTTTCCAAAGTAATCCCTTGAACATGTGGTTATATTAGCTATCGTTAAATAATGGTTCTTGATGCAGTGCCATCTGATTCATCGGAGATCACAGGTGTTCAGCTTAAGCTTGCGCCCCTTGACTGTACTCACTGAAATGCCTTCCAGTTTCTTGAATAATTGAATGGTATTATGCAATGTAGAGCAAGAAATGTGCAAATTCTTTACAGTCTCTCTTTGCAGTACTGGATATTCTCTGGTTATATTTGCTCATCAAAGACAGGATGCTGCTTCTCTACTGACATGACATCACTTGTTTGAAATCACTTCATTATGGTTGTGATTTCTAACAGGTTTTAATTTGATTCATTACTAGCTCTAAATTGCCCCCTTTCCCCTTCCCAACTGTTGCAGGACTGTAATACAGGAATGGATGTTTAATAACAAATTAAATTAAATTGATCAGAAAAAAATTATCAGCTTCATACTGTCTGCAATGAAATAAAAGTTAGTGTAAATGTAATAAACACATTGTGTGTTTTCTTTATATTCATTTTCCATACTGTCCCAACTTTTTCTGTTTTGGGGTTGTATCTTGATTGTGGATTCCCATGTATTCAGGTCTTATCATATGACTCACAGCAAAATATAACAAAGAATGAAGCTAGAAAGGGTGTTTACACATTGCAAACATAATGCAATAGAATGGATTTAGGTACAACAGAATGGTTTACATATTAGAATGTACAGCCTGTTCTCTGCATCTCTCTTTTTCTCTCGTCTGTGAATTTGAGATTGTAGAGAGGAGGCAGCTCTGGCACTCTGTCTTTATGCCAAGTTACGGGCCGCCCCCACACCTCCAACACAACTCCTCCACCCTGGCCAGTTCCTCCTGACCATCTGCCATTGCTGTGAGCAGACTGAGAGTAGAACTAGAGACTAGTAGATTACTAGCACAATAAATACATGGTCTGCATAAGAGGTAGTACTGACGCTGAATAAACGCTGACGTTATGTCTGCGATGGACAAGTTGAGAAAAGTACATGGTTTTGTAAAACACTTCCTTTTATCCACACTTTGCACAAATTACTAGTTTGTAGTTATTTTAGTTTTTTTGCACCACACCACCCTTTGTTGCTATTACTATGATTTTGTAAGCTGAAGCACATTT
Source organism: Parotocinclus maculicauda (assembly GCA_034780255.1). Lineage (NCBI taxonomy): Eukaryota > Metazoa > Chordata > Actinopteri > Siluriformes > Loricariidae > Parotocinclus > Parotocinclus maculicauda. The sequence goes on from JAUZSU010019720.1 coordinate 8,231, forward strand.
CAGCTTGGAGATAGCAATATGTGCTATGCGTTGTAACAGAATGTGATTATATTTACTTACAGAAGCTTGTTCATGCAGAACTAAATTCATCTACAAATTCCAGGGTGGCTTGGAGCTGCTGCTGTGAGGTTAGCTGTGCTTCTATTGTTTTAACCCTGTGTGTCTTTTAGCATGGCTTTAGATTCAGCACTAAGCTGCTGATGAAGCTAATTTGAGAGCAGTTTTAAGATTTTATCACAACAATCCAACTTGTTTTACAGGCTCAAGCATGGTGCAAATATGACAATTTGTTATTTTATTTATTTATTATATCTTCCACATTACCCAAAATGCATAGTGGTGAGGTTATGTAAGAAGCCTTCTCTGAGCTATTCTTAGCACAGCCTTTCTGTGATGAACAGCTTGGAATAGAATAGCCAAAGATTAGGTCTAAAATAACTGTCACCATTTATAATGTGAAGCAATTTTAAACAAAACAGCATGTGCTTGATGAAATAATTCCCTATGTTTATTTTTACTGTTGAAAAATAGGATTTGTCCCGAATTGCTGCATACATTCATTGTCTTACTAGCACACTTGTGGTTGTGGTTGTCAGCCTCGGAGCTGGGTAGTAACTTGGGCTGTTAAAACTAACACATTAATTACTGCTGTTTTTTTACATAGTGTTTATAGCACTATAATTTGGAGAAATGTATTACTGTGTGGGAGCAGATTCTTATGAACACACAAGGGCCTAGTATAATTGCGATTTCATAACATATCTTGCGGCTTGCACACGATGTTCCTAATAAAGTACCTAATAAAATGAATACTTTGTAAAAATATATTGCTACAGTTTTTGTTTGTTTCTTTCCTTCTTTATTAACCTTTTATAAAATAATATATACATTAAGTTTAAGCTCATCAACTTTATTTATCCATTATATTTTATTTCTAGCTGAATAAATTTGCAAAAATAAATAAAAATAACTTTTATTCCAATACATTTGTCCATGCTGTTCATATTGCTTTTACTGCTTGAAGCTTAAATGCATTTTTCTTGGGCATGCGATGCACTCTAAACACCGTAGCCATTTTTTGTTTTCTTTTCTTTTTAAAATTGTTAACCCTTTAAATTGTACTGTATATCTGCAAGTATGACTTAAAACATAGTCCTAAAAGTAAATAAATAGAAATCAGTTAAACAACTAATTAGACAAATATTATAATTCATATAATGTATATTTATTGAGGAAAATAATCCAGTGTTACTTATCTGCAAGTGGCAAACTTACGTGAACCTCTAGGTTAGCAGTTCCTTTAAAGGGGAAATTTGGGTTCAGGTGTTTTCAGTCAATAGAATAATGTGATATTGTATTTAAAGAACATGGATCTATCAAACTCTCATCATGTTGATGCTTATCAGACTGGAAAAGGTTTCTCTCAAATTAGTTATTCTTCATGTTCATGAGACCACATTCAGTTAAACACTGAAGGCTACCTATCAGCAGCATCATAGAGATCACATGGATAAGCCAGAAGGCTAGTGGAAAATGCTTTGCAGAAGAAACTTTCTGGTTTAAATAAGAAGTGTTCTTTACGCAAGACAATTTGCCATATGAACGATGATAATGAATGACTGTCAAGGACATCTGTCCCTGAATTGAATCTCAAACGAATGTAAGCCATGCAGTAAGATAGCAACCTTAAGCACACACGTTGTACTACTGGAAAATGGGTTGTAGTAGATTTAGGCCAAAACAGAAGTTAATGTCTTGGAATGGCTAAGTGTAAATCCTGACCTTAATCCAGTAAAACTGTTGTGGAAGCAGATCATGTGTGGAACCCAATAACATCCCAGAGCTGTTCTGTATGGATGAAGGGGCTAAACTTCCTCCAGGCCAATGTGCAAGACTGATCAACAGCTACCAGAAATGCTTATTATTCATGTGCAAGAGGGTCACAACAAATAGAGGAAATGCAAAACTTAACATACGTTTGTCACTAACAGATATGGAGTCTTGGATAATTTACCTCAATAAAATAAATAATATTTTGGTCTCTTTTGTTTATTTCTGTTCTATTCATCTGAAAATCTGAGTTCTAGGTTTTTCTATATGCATAAATTACAAAAACTCTAAAAAAAAAATCTATTCTTTAAAATACTAAAGAAATTTAAGAAATTAATAAAGAGTGCTAACATTTTTCAATATCTTGAAACCTTTTTGTATGATAACATCTGAATTGTTCATGTTATTATATAAATGGATATAGGTGTGGGCGGTTTAGTTTAACAGTTGATTAAATTCATCCAAATGAATGGCTGTGTTGTGTATTCAAAGAAAGTAACTCTTTGAGTTAATAATACTTAAAACGTAATACTGAGTAAATAATAATAAAAATATATAATAAAAAAATTATAATAAGTTAAACGCTGGATTTGTTACAACAGTAGTATGGTGTTGTACTGAATGTGTTTGTATACTTATTTATTGGGTAAATATTTATCAAACTGTCAGGGATTGCCTGTGCGCTGGGTCCGGGGGAACTAGCGGGACGGGGTACCGTCCTCGCCAAAGCACCCCGGCAC
>JAUZSU010019731.1:0-10799 GCA_034780255.1 Parotocinclus maculicauda
TATAAAAGCAATAGAACACTCGAGGTCGTGTGTTATCTCGAATAACATTACGGCTGTGATTACATCTACGACCGAATCACAGCCGTGATGTTATTCGCGATAACACACTCCCTCTCGTGTTCTATTGCTTAATTAACATCTAGGCCACCCATGGAGGACGGGTCCCATGTTGAGTCTTGGTCCTCCCAAGGTTTCTTCCTTCTACTTTCAGGGAGTTTTTCGTTGCCAATTTGGGATTGGCCTTTTAAGATAATTTAATATTGTAAAGCTGCTTTGAGACAATGCTCTATTGTAAAAAGCGCTATATAAATAAATTTAAATTGAATCAAATTGAATTGAGAGAGATAAAGAGTTAGCTTAAGGGTTAGTCGAGGTAAGTGTGGAATAAATGGGCATAGCCAGAGACTCAGCTGTTCGAACATTCAGAGGAAGTTCATTTTACCACTTAGGAGCCAAAACAGAAAATTGTCTAGATACTTGCCTTGCTCGTCCCCTGAAAGAGGTGACGACCAGTCGAGCAGCGCTAGAGGACCGAAATGTGTGAGGTGTAGTGTGGTAGCCTATCGGTTAAGGACATGAACTCTGGACCTGCCACAGTTGGGCCCTTAAGCAAGGCCCTTAACCCACCATTGCTTGTATTGTAAGACTGTATTAGTTGTAAGTCGCTCTGGATACGGGCGTCTGCTAAATGCTGTAAATGTAAAATTAAAAGTGCTGCAAGGTAGGAGGGTGCAGCCCCATTTTTAGCTTTGCGACGCAAGCATCAGTGTTTTAACTACAGGAAGCCAGTGGAGAGAGCGCAGCAGTGGTGTAGTGTGTGTAAACTTTTCTTTCTCCTCAGTGTGGCCAGTTCCTAAGCAGCCACCTTCAATCAAACAAGTAAGTCACGCAATAACAAAACCATCGCTATGCTTCTTTCACGCAGTCGCACAGCTGGCGGCTTTTGACATGATGTTCTTCTTCGAGCAGCTTCAGCTGGTGACGGAGAAGCACTTGAAATGCTATTATGCCTGTAGTGGGCACCGCTGTAGGCTTCGTTAGAGGGGGGCCCGCTCCGGAGACAGATTGCTTGTCACTAGACAACTTTGCATCTTTGCCTGATGACTGTAATAACAGCCATTCCTCCAAGTGGTGGCAAACACAGAGGGGAGATGAGAGAAAAAGAGAAAAGCAAGAAGAGACTGAGATCTCTTAAGTGCAAGTATTTGTTGTCACTCGCGGCAATCAAAACAGAGATTTGGACTTGAGGCAGAGATGAACGAAGACGAACAGAAGCTTGAATCAGAAGCTTCTGCACTTTCTTGTTTTTTTTGTGGCTTTGTGGCGGTTTGTTTCTGGTTTAAAATGGGGGAATATTAGTGGTGGGGTGTAGCACTGGCTCCGAACAAGGCGATGTTTCAGAATTTCGATTAGTCAGCGATTAAGTATTTTGTATCTGTAAATTTAAACTACGTTTAGTGAACATATGATCGATGTCACTTTGCTTTACAATGTCAATGTTAATGTCAATTTTATTTATAAGGCACATTTTAAAACAACAAATGTTGACCAAAGTGCTGTCCAGTAATGAATAGGCAGAACATACAAACAAACCAACAAACAAACAAACAAAACCACAACAACATAACTCGCAACTACATTAAAAGCCAAAGAATAAAGATAAGATTTCAGACGGGATTTAAAAACTAGCAGTGTAGGGGCTAGCCTAACATGTAGTGGCAACTCATTCCATAGTTTAGGGGCTATAACTGAAAAGGCACGATCACCCCTGTGCTTCAGCCTGGATTTAGGGACCACCAGAAGAAGCTGATCAGCAGATCTGAGTGACCTTGATGGAATGTATGGCTGTAAAAGCTCAGAGAGATAGGTTGGAGCTAACCCATTCAATGACTTATAAACAAAAAACAAGATCTTAAAATCAATCCTAAAACGGACAGGAAGCCAGTGAAGGGAAGCCAATATGGGCGAGATGTGTTCTCGTTTACGTGTTCTTGTTAAAAGACGAGCAGCAGCATTTTGAACCAACTGTAGCCGTGCAATGGAGGCCTGACCAACACCAGCATAAAGCCCGTTACAATAATCAAGCCTGGATGAAATAAAAGCATGTATAACCCTTTTAAAATCATTGAAGGATAAAAATGGCTTGACCTTAGTTAAAAGCCTCAGCTGAAAAAAACTGGATTTAATAACAGAATTTATCTGTTTGTCTAACTTAAAATCACTGTCCATCATCACTCCAAGATTTTTAGCATATGGTCTTACATAGGTGTCCAAAGAACATAAGTCCTTATAGGGGGCCTTAGTGACACTACTGGGTCCAAAAATCAACACTTCAGTTTTACTTTCATTGAAATTTAAAAAATTTAAAGCCATCCACACTTTGATGTCCTTAAGACAGACTAGCAGCATTTTTAAGGAGTTTGTATCTCTTCGTCGTAAAGGCAAATAAATTTGAGTATCATCTGCATACATATGAAAGGAGATACCATATTTCCTCAGAATGGACCCCAAGGGAAGCATGTACAACGAAAATAAAACTGGACCAAGAATGGAACCCTGGGGAACCCCACATGTGAGAGGTGCTGAGGAGGATACAAGATCACCAAGGCTGACAGAGAAACTTCTGTCAGATAGATAAGATCTGAACCATTCTAAAGCGGTGCCTTGTATACCAGCACATTGCTCCAACCGAGACATAAGAATGCTGTGGTCCACCGTGTCAAAAGCAGCTGTAAGGTCTAAAAGCATAAGAATGGCAGAATCCCTTGAGTCAGTAATTAATAAAAGATCATTAAAAACTCTTAACAGTGCAGTTTCAGTGCAATGAAGAGGTTTAAACCCAGACTGGAACACCTCCAAGATCCCATTTCTATCAAAAAAATTTTGCAGCTGCAAAAATGCAACTTTCTCCAAAACTTTTGAGAGAAACGGGAGCTTGGAAATGGGTCTAAAATTAGAAAGCACTGAGGGATCTAAATTAGATTTTTTAATCAACGGTTGCACCACTGCATGTTTAAAATCAGTTGGCACGATTGCTGATGCAAGGCTGCTGTTCACAATGGCATGGATGTTTGGCCCAATAGAGTCAAAAATATCTTTAAGAAAATGAGGGGGGACAACATCTGTAGGAGAAGCTGAAGGTTTCAAATGAATGATAATTTCCTTTAAAAGAGAAAGAGAGACCGGCTCAAACTGGTCAAAAACAGCAGAGCAAGTGACTATCATAGATGGGTCATAAAAAGGAAGTGTAATAGAAGATCTCATATTAGCAACTTTTTCTACAAAAAAGTGTAGAAACCTTTCACAATTGTCCAAAGAAATATCAGGACAGTGAGATCTGGGGGCATTAAGAACAGCATTGATGGTATTAAAAAGAACTTGAGGCTTATGACCATTATTTGCAACAAGCGCAGAGAAATAAGCCACCTTTTCAGCTTTTACAACTATCTGGTATTTTTTCCAGCTATCCTTTAAAATATCAAGAGACACCTGCAACCTGTCTTTTTTCCACTTGCGCTCAGCTCTCCTACATTCTCGTCTAGCGACACGAGTGGTGACATTCAGCCAAGGTTCAGATTTGTGTTTGGGATGCATAATTTTTACTGGAGCAACCATGTCCAAAATATTTTGGCATGAGGAATGAAACAAAGAGATTAGTTCCTCTGTATTAAGACACGAGAGGGACCCTAAATTTGTCTGCACATCTTTAAAAGCAGCAGAGAACTGTACAGCAGTGGTAGGAGTAAAAACACGCCGACGATGACCCAGAGCACATGGTTTGGTAACATGGGGAAAATAAATTTCAAATAAGACAGGCCTATGATCAGAAAACACTGCATCACATATCTCAATGTTAAAAACCGACAGACCATATGATAAAACGAGATCTAATGTGTGTCCATGATCTTGTGTGGGACCAGCCACAGACTGAACAAGATTAAATGAGTCAATAATACTTAAAAATTCTTTGACTAGCGGCTTAGTGGGGCAGCATACATGATTTGGGCACACCTGGTCAAATTGTAGACGTGGTTGACTTTTTAAACAAAATACATATTGCTGTTGTAATAAGAAATAGGCAACAAGTAATACATGATCAGCCAGCCCAATAACTTTATGCTACAAGTCTTAATGGTAACGATCTTATGCTATAAGGGTTCATGTATTTGAAGATTCAAGTTGAGGTTAATATGTTTTCTTATGCAGTTCACAGTGGTGCACATCTTTAAAGTGAATTTGAAGGACTAAAATGTTTGAAAGTGCCTAAGGTTTGTGGGTATTTTTGTACACAAAAATACAGCCATTGTGCATACTCCCAAATCATTCCCATAGTGTAAAAGAATTTGGAATTGAGAGGGAACCTTTCTATAGAGGTCCGTGAGTTTGAAGTAGAAGAGTCGACAGGAGAGGCAGCCGAAGCGGAGGTAGGGGCTCAGACCAGTGGGACTGGCCAGCAGGGAATTAGCATTCATTCTTGGTCTCTCAAAATTTGCCACCCAAGCCTAGCAGACAGAAGTGAACACAGGAAGGAACGGATCATTTGTGGTGATCTGGTGACTTAAACAGATTAATCTTTGGCAGCCTGCCTGAACATGTCTAACACTTTTTTCTATGACCTGTAACAGGTGTTGTATATTTAGAATGAAGACATTAAATTAAGTGAATTATCATTTTACATGGTACCCTGTACCTTTCTCTCTAGGTGTCTTTCAATCCGTGTCAGTGCTTCCGTCTCACCACCTGGCCACACAGCAGAGGGCAGTCCTTCTGTGTCAAACCCTTTACACAAAGAGGAAATGGTTAAGTACCAGCTTATATAGGTTATATGTGCGACTTTATATACAAATTTGCATGTATTAACTGACAACGGAAAAATAATCTGGGTTAATGCAAGTCAATCACTTTTTTCCTCAATACAATGTACAGTAGATACGTTTACTACCTAATTGATCAAAAGTTAAAAAAATTCACATTCTTATTTTTCAAATGTCAGTCTACAGCCCATTCCACTGTCAGGCTGTAACTGTAGCTGAAGATCGAGCCCAGGTCGCTGGAGCAGCCAATTGCTGTGCCACCATGCCAACCCACCAAATGGGATCTTGAATGCATGCAATACATTATGCACTGTGTGTAATTTATAATGGTAATTTTCAAGTCAACCATGAGAACGGGAGGAATGTGATCTCCGTGATTTTGACCATGGCATTGTTGGTGGCAGATGGCCTGATTTGATAATCTCCAGGGATTCATTAACTGTGCAACAAAAACAGAAACAACTTGTTGATCAGAGAGGTCAAGGCGAAATGGCCAGTCTGGTTTGACCTAACAGAAAGGTTTCAGTGGCTTTATTCTCTACAATTGTGGCAAGCAGAAAAGCATCTCAGAATGCACAACATAAGCAAACTTAATAGATCTACCAATACCAATAGAATACTAAGAGTACTGATGGAAAGGCTCCTGCTTTTATTCCGTCACAACCAGAGTACAGAGAAGCAGCCATGGCAGATTTTATCTTGCTTGACTTAATTTAAAACAAAGAAGAGTGCCTGTAACTTCACCACTCCGGATTACTACATACATGGGATTTCTGTTCTTTTAATTTAAAAAAAGTGTTTTGGTTAGGTCAGGGTCAGTGCCAATGTGATCCAGAATATTGGATGTGTATCAGTTGTTCCTAATAAGTGCTTGATGAGCATATATAATGGTATAATATAGATACACTGTATGGTAAAAAGTCTGTGGACACCACTTACAATGACTCTTTTTAAGCCACACTCAAACTGTGGCAAATTAACAGCTTATAGGGAGAACATCAGTGGTACCCAGTATGGTATTTTAATATTTAGGGGGTTTGCTCCTCCCAAACAAGTCAGTTCAACAACTAGTTCACAAAATTAATTACAAAATTAATCACCACTGAATACAAGTTATTAAATCTTTCCTCAGACAATAAACTAAAGAACAAATGAAATTGTGATATTCTGTAATACTTCCTACCTAAATCTACCCAAAAGTATTAAATAAACCATTTCTTTACAGTAAATTAGACTGTATTTTACAAAACTTAAAATGGTCAATATCACATTCATTTCTATTTATAATGTTCACAGCAGCTTTACAAATTTCGGTGGTATGGATTTTACATTTAAAGGTACAACCTCAGGTCAACTGTGAACATGGCTAATATAAATACTCTTCTTACCCAACTCTTCCAGAGAAGGTACCCCATATTTGTCTGTATGGTCTTCTGTTACAGGCGTGACACAACAGCCCATTAGTGTGCTAGACAGGGTCTCCACAGGCATCTCTGGTGGGTCCATACGGCTAATAAGAGTCTGGAAACGCTTGTAGGTGAGTGGTGGCTGACCCCCATTCAACTCAATTATCCTAGAAATGGAACACAGTGTTAACAAGCAAGTATTATGTATGTTCAAATACTAATAAAACAACCATAGTAAACTTTCTGTTCCTGGAAAAGTCTTAAAGAAAAAAGTCAAACTGGCATTTAATTTTTTTAAATACTTTCAGATTACTAATTAAGCAACAATAATACTATACTGCTCACTAAAATTTAGAATATTTCAAAATGAAAAATACTCAAAGAAATATCCCCTAATTTTGTGAGTCTACTTTGTATTGCGGCTCCTACTTGTCCAGATTGTAGAGTGTATGTGAGATCTTGACAATGACTTCCACCCCAGCCTCCATAGCAAGCTTCTTAATGGCAGCGTCCCGCTCCTTCCCGAATGGTTCAGAGTCATACTCAAAGGTCAGCCTGGATATCTCCCACTCCTAGGTAATTGGAAGGTAATCGGAAAGGAAAACATCAACTTATTGTAACATGTCATAATAACAAACATGTTCTGCCTAAATTAATAAAACACAAATAGTTGTATTTGATGTCTAATGGACTAATTCATCATTTACAGTTTGGATCCTAATGTCATGCCAGTACCAATGGCTATAATCAGTGCAGACGTAATTTATTAACAGAATCAAGAGGAGGGTGCTTACAAGGACCTGAACAGCACATTTGTTCAGAGGTAGGTATCCTACAGATAAGAAGAAACACAGTTCACTAAAACCTTAAGTATGGAGATTTCTGCAGTCTGTTTATTGCAGAGACTGAACAGAGTAGTATATACAGGTTTTAACCCTGCCAAGCACACCACTGTTGTTCAGCATTCTCCTGATCGTATACTCATGAAAATTAACATTATAGCAATTGTAAGAGAGGCCTTTATTTATTTAAACATAATAAACTTTCGCAAATGTGTTGTGAAGACCAGACTTTAAATACAACAGGGCACCCACACACACTGATTTTCATTCCATTGATTGAAAACACTTTACTCTAATTTTACCTTCAAATTAAATGTTAATACTAGAAATTTACACATTTTTGCCACTCACATATATTGTATAAATGTAGTCAATACTGACTAAATAAATGACCACTTGCTTCTCTTTATTTGCATTTAGGACTTCAAAATCTGATTATGTTAAGGTTTATATTTACAGTTATGTAATTTAGCAGACGCCCTTAGCCAAAGCGACTTACAACTTATACAGTCTTACAATTCGAGCAATCATGGGTTAAGGGCCTTGCTTAAGGACCCAACTGTGGCAGCTTTGGCAGAGGTGGTATTTGAACCCTGGACCATAAAGTCCAGAGTCCAGTACCTTAACCGCTAGGTAAGGTTCAGGCTTTTGAGTAAAACTACACTTTGTAAAACAGGTATAGGGATGGGGCAGTAGCAAACATCAACTACAAGTGCTTCCTTCACAAACTGTTTCCTGCCTGAAAGGTCGCAGTGTTCTGGTAGCCGTCAGAGAATTAGGATGTAATTTAGTAACATCTGCAATTTTGACATAAATTTGACCAATAGCGTAATGGAACTTTTGGTCTGGGATCTCTCTACTCAACAGTTACAACTGTTTTTTGGGGGGTTATTTGCAGTTGGCTTACTCATGGTTATATTTTTGACAGTGAGAACTTCTTACTGGATTGGAAGTGCAATAAACAGTGACCTTTTATTATCCTATTGCATTTTCTTCTGGTGGTTGTGGTCTATTAATAGTTATTAACATATGCAGTGGTTTTAATAATCTGATTTTGATTCTTTTTAATACACACATTATATTCTGCTGTGTCAGTTCCAAGACAATTTCCGGTTCATCCTGTCTGATGGTCTGTCTGTGGTATGGACAGTCTGCTAATTCCTTCACAGCTGTTCAAGAATGGGTGTGGAAAGGCCTTCAAGTTGGGCATGCTGGGCATCTTTGGAAAGATGCAGGTACAGTGCCAGGGTTAATAAATTAGTGAGCCATCATAAAACACAATGATTTCTAAACAGCAATATTCTTTGAAAAGATAATGGTGATGGTCAGATTTGGTAGTTGGGGCACAGGCCTAGGAAGGTGGGAAAGTGAGGCATTCTTTGAATCATTTGAAATGCAAGCACTTGGCTGTGTTAATATGATTAGGACACATGGATTTCAGTTGGAAGGTAGAGAAAATCATATAGTACTATCCCATGTAGTGACCTCAGATTAACTCAACACACAGGTATTAATATTTAAAAGGCTGGCAACAAGTGAGTACACCCCCAAGTGAAAATGTTCAACATGCTAACTCATGGCAAAAAACTCTAAGGATCTTATGTTGCCATCTTCTGTTGCCATCGGTTTAGACATACATGAGTGTTGAGTTATTTTAAGGGGAAAACAAATTTATGGTATACAAGCTGTAGACTGACTACAGTACATTGTATCAACGTGTCACATCTTCAGTGTTGTCCCATGAAAATATAATAATGAATAATATAATAGTTACAAAAATATGAGAAGTGTAAAAAAAATAAAACTGAAAAAATTTACTAAAAAATTTATAGTGCCACCTAGAATTTATTTCACCTTAAAGAGACGTGGGAAAACGTTGGCTGGTTGACCTCGGATGACAAAAAGGCGAGAATTAAGTTTCCGGAGATTGGAGTCAAGATCATCTAGGCACTGAAGAAGAAACCTGCAACATCAAACACAGAGGCTGTTTTATTCTAAAACTTTTTATGATGCAAAACTTGCGTTATTTGGTAAGCAAATTATATTTTAAAAACAATTAATTATACTTTAGAGTAAAACCTACTGTCTCAAGTCTAACTTACAAAACTGGCACACTGGCCAAATGACATACATTCTGGAGAAGGATTTATACTGTCACAGGATAATGACCAATAACCCCTATCAAATAATCACAACAATTACCTTAAAGAACAAAGAAGATCAAGTTTGACAATGCTGACAGTCATGGTCTTTGCAAAATAATCATCTATTGGTACTCGCATTGAGCCTGGTTGCCTGGAAACGTGCTGGAGCGCGTTAGACCCCCCCTCCCCACTTTCCCTCTGGCTCGTGCTCACATTTTCGGTTGCACTCAGGCACACTTTCGTCATCACAATAAGCACTAGCACTGCACAGCAGACTGGTTGTACCCATGTGGTCAGGTAATCACATCCTATTTTTTAATTTGTTTTGCTTCCCGTGCTGCTCTTACAAGAAGATCTTTAGTGAGGTAGCTGACGCTGCTTTCTGCGCTTAGTTCATGATCACACTACATGCCATTCCTACTCGAGTCCAGTGAACCATCCTCTTAAAAGCGTGCCGGAGAGAGATCATGATAGTCAAATGAACCACACTTTGGGTGTCAAATTACGGTACAGATTGCCCAATGTGAGTATGCCCATATGTGTGCCGGTCTATGGTTAGGGTGCCAGAATTAGCTGTGAAAAACAGTGATTTTGTAAATCTAGACAACAGTTGTGTCAGCAAATACACATTATGAAGAGGCACCAAAATTAATATAAGTTCCACGCTCAGAATTATAACATTACTGCAACTATATATAAAACAGATGAGTGCTAAGCAAAATGAATGCCTGAGCTGCACCAATATCCTGCAATTTCTGAACAGGTTTCCTAACACCATCAGCACTAAAGTCAGTGAAGCCAGTGAAGACAAAAGATTTGAACAACGATTCAGTGGTGAACTACAGTGATGACTACTGAGTAGACCTTACTAGAACTAACAGAAGCCTGCTTAGAATTATCCTTACACTTCGGAGCAGGTCAGGAAAGGAATACTCGCTTCTTCAGTCACAGATTAAATGCTTCAAGCAAAAGTACAGTAGTTCCTTAACTCATTAAAAACCACAATCCCCATTTGGGGATCGAGTGCTTTAACTCGCCTACTGATGGGATGGGATAAGATGTAGGCGAACAGAAATAAAGTAACACTCTTCACACAATTAAAAAACATTAAGCAAATGTTGCAGGTCCAGTTTTCTAGATGATGCACTATGGCTTTTTTGCAAGATATTAACTGAGCACTTAACTGAGAAAAATGCAATATTTCAGCTTATTCCTTGTAAAGCTGGCTGTTAACATCAATTCATTTAGAAAATTAACCAAGCATTAATTTCACCAAGGGAAGACTTCTTCCTCGTCTTTAATAGTTCATTGCCTTCTGATGAATAGACATGAATTCAAATATTGTACTTCTAACAACTATAATATGTTCCTCTGTCCTAAATGTTTTTTCTGCTGTGAACCCCCCCCATGCATTTTAAACACTGTAATTCGTACACAATTGCAACATCTAATTCAACTAAACAAGTGCCAAATCACCTTTACAGAGGAATTATTACAAGACATTAGGCTTGGGCGATATGACGGTATTTCGGTATACCACGGTATTTAAACACGGTGACGGTATTGTAAAATGGTGACGGTATATTAACCCCA
>JAUZSU010019742.1:0-10799 GCA_034780255.1 Parotocinclus maculicauda
CACTCCACGCTGGGATTGAACCGGCGACCTTCGTGCTGTGAGGCAGAGGTGCTAACCACTCAGCCACCGTGCTGCCCCTATATCTTCAAAATTTTGAACCAGGGAGTTCCTGCTCATTTACACGGTAAAAATAGTGGTAAAAAAGTATTGGACATTATACATTTTGTAATGTGTGTATACATTCTCACCTCTGTTATGCTGACTACATTATTAGTAGTGGAAAACATTGTATTAAATTAATGAAAATGCAAAATATGAGCACATTGTGAAATAAAGTTATGTGCAATATGTTAAACAATGGTTTAAAAACTGAATCAGTTGATTTATTTTGGGTGTACATGCATAGTTATCCTGCTGAGTAAATGCGCGCACACACACACACACACACACACCCAGCATATGTCACAGTTGAGGCATGTGGCACTGCTTTCCATTTCATTCAGCATGTGCCACTTATGCCACTCTTTAAGTCCCCATGTCAGATTAAAAGGCCTAATAAAATTAGTTAATGGTAAAACTAAACATTTTTAGAAGTAAAGGTTTAATCAATTAGCAGATTTTTTAAGGGTAATAAAAACAAAGGAAATCACAAATGTGTCATGAACTAAGAATCATAAAGCTGAATAATATATGGTAACCTCCTAAGACCTAAGAATTTATTTTATATAAATGTATATTTTCTCCTAGCAATTTTGGATAAGTAGGTCCTGCTAAGAACAAAAAGTAAACATTGTCTTGTCCTGAAAAACATGCTGTCTGTAGCAATCTATTGGCCTGCATGTAAGGACAGCAGTGTCTATAAATGAGGACAAGAGGTCTAAGTTAAGCCTCATATTTTAAGGTGTGACAAACTCAAAACATAATGCCCTCATATGGGGATGCAGGAAGTTAAGAATATTATAATGTTGCTCCATATGATTTTCTTGATTAATATATCAGATTATTGAATAGTATAATTAAGATATACTTGTTTGCATTTATGTTTACAGTATAGTTTAAAAAATAAGCAGACGACTGCCCCTATTGTCATAGCAACTGTTTTGGATTGTTTTGCATATTGCTAGTTACTAAAGTGAACAAGTAAAAAAAAAAATAATAATGTTTTACTTTTTTCATGTTCTGCATGGTGGCTTGGGTATTGCAGTGGTCTAAGACACTAGCACACCACTGCCATAACCCGAGTTCAAGACTTGACAGTGCTTATTGGCCAGGTCAAACATCACACAGGCACAAATGGCAGTGTTTAAGAATAGGAAGACCCAGTCCTGGGTTGGACTGATGCCATGCTCATGGCACATGCTCATCAGTGCATGTGAATTCCATTGCACTTTGTGTATGTTAAGCCAATTTAAAATATGGAAAGAGTTCTACATGGTCTGTACCAAGTGTGTGGTTTTTGCCACTTGTGTCACAGAGCTGGACAGACACTGTTTTCTTGCGCTTTTCCCCAGTGATCTGCAGTTCTCCTTCATATGCCAGATAGAATAGAAGCTGCTACTCCAGGCCACTCAAATTCCACCTTACCAGGACATGAAAGAGAGTAGAAAAACTGGCATGAGTCATTTTGGAGCACTGTGTTTTATTCATTGCTCTAAATTAGATTTTGATCAGAGTGCATACTCTGAGCCACACTGGCTGGTCCTGCTTGTGGTTATTGGTGGAATGAGACAGTGCTGTGCAGGGAATCCAGGCATCCTGCATCAGTGCATCATTAATCTCCACATACTTTGTTCTGCACATCTAAGAAAAAATGCAAGACTCAAATGGAGCTTAAGTGTAACTCAAATGTTGTAATTCAAACTAAACTAATCTGACATGTCTGATAATTAAAAAATCTGGCATGTGTAATATGGTCACTTCTGAAGGCTGATCACTAGTCGGATGAGGTGACTTTAGAATACGCTAAATTATTTTGTTACAGTTATTTTGTTAGAAACCATTGTTAAGTTAAGTTTTACACATGCAAACAATGTACAGTACCTGACTGAGATCAGGCTCTCCTGTGGCTGACAATGCAGGGCACCTCCAGTCCTGATGAGAAGCTGTTGCATTGGAAGCCCATTGGTCAGTGAAGCCATGTGGGGTGAAGAAACCACAGTCCTGAACACTGGCACTCCTCTCAAATTCTTCACACAATCCATCACCTTCAAAAAAGTAACAGTTGCTGGGCTGACCTGAGAAAGGGAAAGAGCATAGGATAGTAAACATTAGTCACCATAGCCAACAACATTTACAAGAGTTTGACAAAGAGGTGCAGTTTGTTGTTAAGGACTAAATTTTAGGGTAATATAGGGTAATGTCAGGTATTTTCAACAATATGGGAAAACATGTCTTTACAGAAACATCGGACATTAATACATATTTACAGTTGATTTTAGGCTTTGAGAATTTCTCTCCATGATCAAGTGGTAACTGAAAAACCTTTGGAAGGTTGTGTTTGTCTGTAAATAAGTTGCAGTTGGTGCAATAAGTTCAGGGGAAACTGTATATCTGTCACTAAATTAAACCTTATTAGAGGTTCATCCCTGGCACTTGGAACATTACTTTTATTATGTGTATTTGGGGCATACAAGGCAGTTATTGGTCTTCCCCTTTGTTTATTAGACCATAAATCAATTAACTTGCTCCCGTGTAAACATATTTGCTAAGAAGGGGGAGACTTCTTACTAAGCAGGTGAAAGTTTTTAATGAGCAAAACTCACTTACTTTGGGTAAGGCCATGGGCAAAGCTACTGTCGGTAAGGGGAAACTTCCTTAGTTTTCAAAGCAAAACCTAAAAATGAACTTTAAAGGCAAAAAAAGCCTGAAACAAGGTTAAAGGTTAAAAATGTAGTAATGATTTTGGCAAGGGGTAAGATATATGACTAAAGTATGTGAAACTAAATAAATTTAAACTTTGTAAATTGTAAATGTTTTTAGTATAAACAAATACCTAGCTAGCAAGGGCCATCACCTAAAGAGGATGCATCTACAGAGATTGGGTCACCACCAATGCAGAGCTCGCTCAGGGAAGGTGTGATGGCATCTGAATGCACAGAGACAAAGGCTTTTGGGAATGGCTTGGTGTCAGCAAAGAAGCCACTTCTCTCCAAGAAAAAACATCAAGGACAGTCTGACATTCTACAGGAAGTATAAGGATTGGACTGCAAAAAACTGGAGTAAAGTTTTTCTCTGATGAAACAACCTTCAGACTGTTTGGGACATCTGGAAAAATGAAAGCCATCGGAGAAGAAAGATGAGTTCTGTGATATGCCAACAATGAAACATCATGAGACCATTGGGGTTGCTTCTCATCCAGGGGAGCGGTTTAGCTGTTTTGCCTATGAACACTGCCATGAGAAAGGAATGGTGTCAAAACATCCTTTAAGAGCTACATCTCCCAATGATCCAGAAGCAATTTGGAGATGAACAATGCTTTTTCCAGCATGATGGAGAACCATGTCACAAGGCAAAAGTGATAACCAAGTGACTCGGTGAAACTACCCAGATCTTAAAACCATTGAGAACATGTGGTTAATCCTTAAAAAGAGGTTGAACAAACTAAAACCCAGAAACTGTAATCAACTCCAAGCACTTTATAGGCAAGATTGGGTTGCCATCATTCAAGATTTTGTCCAGAAGCTAATATCCGGCATGTCGAGGCAAATTGCAGAAACCTTAAAGAATAATGGTCAACACTATAAATATACTGTAATAAAGTCTTTGCTTTAACTGGATTTTTTGGTAACAGTTTAAAACACATTAAATACTTATAATTGTACTCCATTATACCATAAAAACCTTTGACATAAGGTTCTAAAACAAAACAGAGGCTTTGTGAAATCAAACATTGTGAAATCCAAAATTTGCGCCCTTCTTAAAACTTATGGCCACGACTGTACAGTACAATGTAAGTTTGCAGATGCATTTTCACCTCAACTAGGCTGCATGAACACCACATCAAGTCAGGGGGTGGTGCTTTGGAGCTGCCAATACCAGTTACTAGAACTCAACAAAAGAGGTGATCCAGGAAGAACTCCAGGTCATGGTTGAAATGAGGGCATTCGATAACTAGTTACTAAGACACTGAGATGGGCCACAGCAAACCCAAATAAATTTGCAAATAAAAAGAGTGAGATATGGTATCTGGCCTTTCACGTAGATCATGAAAAAGTATATCCACAAACTGATAAGACAGCTGCAATTGTTACTTGACCCAAGAATAAAAAGAGGTAAGACAGTTCTTGGGGCCTGTTGGCTATTACAGGCTAATCATTATGCACTATCTATATGTTATCAGACAGATCAGTGAATAAAGCGGCCCACTAGCTTTTATCTGAATTCAAAAGGTCTTGTGTGGTGGGCCGATCCTTTTATCTCCTCTGTATCCTGCAGATGAATAGATGGCTGGGAGCCAGGAGTGCTCTGTGATCTACATCAGTCAGAGTGTATGAGAGACAATACATCATGATTGATAAGCAGTCAACTGGGCTGTCCTTATCAACTGCTACTACTTCCTGGGGAGCTCATTTACCTTCTTTTCAATCGTTTATCATTAGTGGATCATTAGTGGTGTGATCCATTAGCACAGCTGCAAAGTAAGTAAACCTTTTATTACATTATTTGGTTTGAACACCTTGTGCTCCAATAACTGCAACTGAATGTTTAAAGTAACTGTAAATCAGTTTTATTCCATTTCCTCTCCTCCACACAGAACTATGACAATTTGATTAACTTCATTCTTCTTTTAACATTCTTTGGTAGAACAAAATGTGTGTTTATGGTTGTTATCTTGCTGTATGACTTTTTTCTTGGGATTTAGTTCACAGGCAGCTGTGAATTCAGTATTTAATTAATGATGGCATGCCTTCCTGGCTAAATGCAGCAACACAAGCTAAAACAATGGTACTACCACCACCATGTTTTACAGATGGGATAATGTTCTTATGCTGGATGTAGTATTTTTTTTTCTCTAGAAATGGCACTTCTCATTTAAATAAACATGTAAGATAAATTCAGCTCACAATGGATTTGTCAAAACACAACCCCATCGTAAATCAAGGAGTACCTGTATTTGTGCTTTATGGTAAGAATACCATATACATACACATGCTAATGCACATTCAGCAGTAACCATATTCTGAATTTAGATTTTTTTTTTCCTCAGACAAGTGATAGGCAGTACAATACTCTCCCATAGATTCCGGGCATTCGGGCAACAGCCAGAGAACTGAGCTGAGAAGCGGCGCCAAAGGACTAACCACTTTCTTTTGCTCCTTAAATATATAAGTCCTATTCAATAAAATATGGGAGATGTTCAACGCTTTATCAAAAAATAAGCTTTATGCTAATAATTTTGCCGAAACAGAATGTGAATGTCTGAATGGCTAGGCTTTGATATATACAGCACATTTTAAACTCCTCAGTTTTTGATATATTCAACCAGTATGTAATCCCATCGTAAATCCAGGAATGCCTGTATAATAAAAAAATGCCACTAGTGATAAAAGTTGGTATAAATTGCTAATTAATTAACTTTTTTTGTCTTAATAATCCAAATCTGTAAAATGTCTAATTTTTAAATCAGTTGTAGAAATTTGACTTAGCGCATTATATTTTTAATCAAGCCATTAAATGCTTTATTACTGCTGGCTGTAATAACATTTTGCATCCTACTCTTCCTGATTTTTCTTCACCTGCTCTTTATGTTTCTTGTTCATACTGCTTTCACAACATTCATTAAGATGTATTTTATGCCTAAGCTAACCCATATGCATGCCATATCAACAAGATGTTTAATGCTCAAGCAGATAAACTTTAGCCTTTTCAACTTCATTGGAATACCTGCAGCATCATTATGTTTTTGTTAAAAGCTTCTCTATTGTTTATTGTGTCACACACCATCACAGTTGAAGCCTGGTTCTATCTGGCATTTTTTGGAACAGCCATCTAAATCCAGTAGGTTCCCATCATCACACTCCTCCTCTCTAGACAATAAGAAAGAGAGGTCAGCAATTGCCTTTCTGGCTTTACATGAACCAATAAAGCATTGCCATACTGCAGCTACTCTTAAAAACATAGGACGTTTACAACAGAGGTAATGTAAATAAACTAATTCATTTATTTTTAGTTAAGCAAACCATTGTATTTTCACAATGGTTATTTATTTTAATAATTCAATAAAGGTCTACCCTTGTAGTCGTCCGTCTCCACAGAAATGATCTCCATGGATGTAGACCAGCACTGGAGAGAGCTCACTGAGAAAACCATCTGCTTCTACCTGGATCCTGTACTTGTAGCGCTCTCCTTGCTTGACATCACTACACACACCCAAGCATATGCATCCACACAGGCACAAGGACACAAATACATGCAGATACAGTTAAAGCCAAAAAGAGATCACTATGAAAATGCTACTATTTTGCATTTTTCTCTGATTTAATAAAATGTTTTTCATTACAAATCATATAATCTCATTACACATTGATTTAAAAGTTGTATTTTTCAAAAATAAATATCAGAGCTTTTTAAAATTTGGTTTGTTTCCATTGTCATTGTATTGTCAGAATGTACTTGGACTGGCATGTACTTCACACATTAGTGCAAAATCTGATAACATATATGCCTGAATGGTTATTTTATCCAATGAGTATCCATCACAGTCTGCACTTCTTGATTTTTTTTTTGTTCTTCAAGTAGTTGTTGCAAAGCTGTGATGTGTGTTTTGGTTCATCCATCTACAGTATGGATTATTTTAAACTTGATTTTTGCCCCTATCATATCCTCAAAAGACAACAGTGGTACACACGTCATTATACACACATTTGCATCTTCAAAAGGATTTCCTGTTGTTATGCAGAGTCTCATCTAACCTTGGCGCAAAATAAGATTAATGTTATAATTCATTAATGATCTTTTTCATCTGATCCCCCAGGAATCTCTCTGTTTCAAGCCTACAACAAGCCTATTCTTCTTTTCATATTGTCAAGGCTTGTTTCATTTCAGCCGCTTTCCGGACAGTAATAAGGTATGCATCCTTCTGATAGCTCATCTTACCCCTCAACAAATTACCCGTATTAATTATGGATTGCTTCCAGGGCCAGAGTGACCTGTACAGCAATTTCCCTTAAGTAACTGGAGGATTCTGTGTCACAGACAATATCAAAAGTATTCTCCCTACACAGCAAGAAATGGTTCTAATAAAAACTCAATTCAGATAAATATACTGCTTACAAAAAATATTTTTGTGAACCCCTACGATTGTGAGTTTTGTAGAGGAATCATACTAGAAGCCTCTTGTGTACTGTTGAACATGTGTTTTCATCCATGTTTTAGGAGCATTTTAACATACAGAATTAAGGCTGGGCTATCAGCATGACGTACAGAATAAAAGCACCATTGTTTTATAGAAGACCTCTTGGTGGCAGTACAGTCCTTTCCTCAGTCTCTCTTTCCTCAGTAACTATGTGATGCATTTCCTATGTAGAGCATATTAACAATGAAGAGGACGCAACCAGTTACAGAAAATGAAATGTGTGGCCCAGGAAGGCAGTGTACACCCCATGCATACTTGTATGTATAGTTCAAATTTTCAAAGTGATTTGGCTTCAAATAATCCCTTTTTTAATCTCCTTTTTGCCTGATTCCTTGCTGTCTTCTCAACCATGTCCACCCAATTTTATTATCTTTGATTCTTCATTCTTCCAACTTTCTGCACTTAAAGGAACTTTTCTGGAGATGTAACAAGCTTTGCTCCACGCCATTAATGCCTGAACATTCTGACCTATTGCAAGTGCTCAAAGAGAAATAAACCAGGATCCTGTTGACGTCTTCACAGACAAGCAAGCACATGTGGCGTGAACTGCGAAATGCATTACTTTTACTATAAACTGGTGCTTATTTTTAATAAAACATATAACAGCAAATATGCACAACTAAAGTTTTTTTTTTTTAACATTTCTTCACTGCATACTATTCTTGAGCACAAAAAAATTAAAAATCCAATAAAGGATTTAACTCCTATTAATAACCAAAAAGCTGTTTTAATCATCACTAACACAAAAAACACTTGAACAGGAGAAAACTTCTTGATGGCTTTGGCAGAGAAAGTATTAAATGATTTGCTTAGGGAACTGCTAGAATATTTTTAAATAGACTTGGCATTTGTCTAGACTTCAGTTGTTTATCATAGCAAAGTAAAAACACTGGTTTCTCTTATTTTAGCCTGTTTAAATTATTTTGAAAAATATTTGAAAGGATGCAGTGTGGCAGATTCATGTGGGTGCATTGGCTTGACAACAGAGAATGTTATGAAACTATCACACAGAAGGTTGTGATTTGCGTGAGTGTACATGTGCATGTGAGAATCTTACCTGTCTGTGTATGTGGTGTGTTTGAGAGCGACCAGGCCCCGGCGCTCCTGAATGGGTGGATCTCGCAGCACATGGTATACAAGTGGATGACAAATGGAGCAGAGAGGATTTTGGAGTTTCGAAGTCAGCAGCACAGCATCAATCTCCAGCTTCTTATCAAAGGTAAATATCTTCACAGATTTCACTTTCTTACTGATGTTCACACGCAAAGTCAGAGGAATGTCACAAAAAGCATGCTGGGGCCCAGTGTGAACCATTTCACCAGTTTCCAGAATGAACTCCAGATCAGAGATTGCCTGGCTATCTAATAGCATCAGAAATGTACAACAATAAAACAGCGTTACAAAGAATGAATATGATAAGTAATTTCTCAATGATTTAGGAAATTGTCTTATGTAATTTACAATCATTAACTTTAGAGCCAATGACAAATAATAATTTTGTCCAATAATATTTCTTTACGTACAAAACTGTGCACAGTAAATGTATTTGAAAAACTTTGCTGATAGCTTTACTGTCAGTTGTTGGTCTTGTTGGTCACTGTGACACAAAGATTGAGGCTGTGTTATAGTTATATCATCTGAATCAAATGTGTACAGCTGAGGCTAAAAGTTTATAAAAATATATAAAATGTAAAAAAAAGGTCCTACGATCTAATTAATTTAATTTAATCTAGTGTGTACATTGTGTATAAAATCCTACAAGCCAAAATCAGAAAAAGCTTGGGCGGTATGAAAAAAATCAAATAAAAAATTTATTGTTTATTACATTTCCTTTGACTTTTATTTTCTGGCATCTATGTTTATCAACAAGACAACGCAAAACAAGTCAAATCAGTAAAGGTTAGGACTGAAATATGTAAAACTCTTCCCCTATCTTTGAGGAATATTGTTTTTAAACATTTCAATATTTTTCTCACACGTTTGTTGACCACTGAAGATACTCCTCAAAGATTTAGCCTTTTGTGGACACTGCTTTTGTACCAGATCATGGCTATAAACCATGTTAAATCACCTTTTAAAATCACAGTTGTTTTTTGATTTTTTACCTAATTACTAGCCATAAATTGCCCACATCCCAACTTTTTAGATTTAGTTTATTAACAAAAAAAATTGATCAGACAAAACATGACATCCTGGTTTCATACTGACTAATTCAAAGTACTGTACATATAAGGACCACTGCATCTTTTTATTTGCATTTTCCATACCGTGCCAACTTTTCTGATTTGGGTTGTAAAATATCAGCATGCCATTTCATTTTAATTAAATAAAAATAATACATACTCACCTGGCTTGTTTTTATAGGCTTAAAGGCAAGTACTTATTTTAAAAGGGGTATGTAGACAATCAAGTTAAACAATTATGTAGCATAAGTCTTTATGTGTGTATCTGTTGCCTTTAGCATTCTTTACATTGGACTCACTGGCTGAGATATAGGTGATCCACACAGTAAGTGTGTCTGGAACAACAGGATGCTGGAAGTACACTTGCAAAACACAGCCATCTGTCTGAGGACACGGCGAGCTTATATTGGCCTCATAAAGGCTAAATTCTGGACTCCAGGTATGCATGCTAGGTTCACAAGGCTGATATACATCAGGGGCACCTATACACAAACAGACATATAGACACATTACTGTTTGTTATATGTTTTTACATAGACAGTATTAATAATAGTTTACTTAAAAGTTCCTTTAATCCTGGCTCTGTCATTAACTTCAGTAACAAAATAATATAAACTAAAATAAAAGTGTGTTGGGGCTGTTTCTATTACACTTTGATGACCAGTTGGGTAATAGCTTTTATATAAAAACTGCTACTTTCTATAAATGTTATTAATTTAAAAAAACAAACACAAAATGCAATTATCTTTAAAGGACAGCTGGTAATGTTATTAAATCTATGATTTTGGCATGCATGCTAGCAGAGTTTTTTTGTTTGCTTTTGTTTTGTATATGTTTGAAAGCGTTTGTAAGAGATTGAGTGCATGCACAATGTTGACAGTAATAAGTAGCTGCTAATTAAACTAGTAAGAAAAATGGCATTAATTAATTATTCATTAATGTCATTAATAATTAATTATTTATTTGGCAGTTAATGATAACTAATCGTTAGTTAAAGGTTATGATTGTGACTACCTGCAACTACACTGCTCTAAATATTTACTGCTCACAAAATATTGAAAAATTTCAAAATAAAATATCCTTCAATAAAACATTTCCTAATTTTTGTGAGCAGTGTATTATTTTATTATTTTAATTTATACTTATAGGCATAAAATTGTGTTTCTTTATTTAAATTTAGAAATGTATAGTTCAATAAATTCATGATGTTTACAGTGCATCCGGAAAGTATTCACAGCGCTTGACTTTTTCCACATTTTGTTACGTTACAGCCTTATTCCGAATTGTATTAAATTAATCTTTTTCCTCAAAATTCTACACAA
>JAUZSU010019753.1:0-22455 GCA_034780255.1 Parotocinclus maculicauda
TTTATTTGCTTATTTGGACCAAAATTTTGTTTAATCGGACCAAAGAATGTGACCACTAAGTCGCCACTTAGCCACTGCCAAAGCGCGTCAGATCACACTGGATAAGTTCCTTAAACGTTGACTGGAATTTAGTAAGTGTCACGATGAGATCGCATCCGCAATCAGTTATTAGGACCAAAACGATTGTGTCCCGATGTACATATAATACATGTTTTGTTTGTGTGGATTAACCATCAGTAAAATGGCAAAAAAAGAACTAATCAAATACAGATCTCAGTCTATAAATACTTTATAAATACTGACCTACAATTAAAAACAATATTAAAACTTTTAAAAGTTTCAACAAGTACAGTGTAGTCTATGGTCTATAACCAAGAGGTACAATACCCAAAAGTAGCCTCTGAGAGTCTCACACACACACATACAATCTGTAGACTGACTACCTTACATTGTATCAAAGTATCATATCTTCAGTGCTGTCCCATGAAAATATATAATAAAATAGTAAAAACATGTGAGGGGCGTTTTTGATCAAATCAAATTCCCCCAATCATTTATGATATGGGGTAAGTACCACGGGAGATGACAATCATTACCTCAATAGTCAGTGCGCATGTGTTAAAATAGACAATAGGTGAGAAGTCATTAATTGGTGATTAAGTAATTCCTCAAGTTGGTAATGTCTTGCTTTTCTCCAGGTAGGGCATATTAACTCAGAATCATGGCCAGGAAATCTGTATCTAAATTTAATAAATAAGTTATAATGTAGTTTAAAAAAGGCTCCATCCTGCATAACTGATCTGTCAAAAACTACTAAAGAAAGTTGTAACCAGCTTGATGTAGAATATTTTTTGGTGTTGTAGCTCGGTGTGGGTAGCACTGTCGCATAAGGTCCATGGTTTGATCACAGGTGAAGTGGTCTGGGTTCTTTCTGTATGGAGCTTTCATCTTCGTGTATACAGTACATGGGGTTACTCTGAGACATGCGTGTTAGGTTAATTGGTGTTTCTAAGTGCCCCAGTGTTTGAGTACGATGGATTGACTCCCAATCTTGAGTTCTTGCCCTATGCCCAGTGTTGCTATCTAGGCACAAGATTAAGTGGATATGTTAAAATTGAAACGAATGAATGAAAAAAGTCTGTACCTCAAAGACTTTAGGTCACCATAAAGCCTGAGGAGAAGCCGCATTCGTTTATTTTTTTTCCTTTTATTTAGTCCGCTCTGGACTCTGCCGCGTGGATTCCCCGGCAGCTTATGGCGCCCGGGAATCGCGGTCGGTAGGGGCTGACCCAGGATCCGCGGCTGGGTAAGCTCGCGTTTGGATCCGCGGCCGGAGGGTTTGCCTCGGCCGCTTTTTGTCTGTTTATTTTCTTTTGGTGTAGGGGCCTTTTGTTCGTGTTTATTTTATTATCGTTGCCGTTTGTGGACTCTTGGCTCTGCAGCCACTTTTATGGACCAGCTACGAAGCTGTTCTCGGGGACCCCGCAGCTCCAGAGAGCTTCAGTGGACCCTCTGCACCTCGCCGTTTTGTGGACCCTTGACAGCCAGGTTATTCGTGGACCCTTAGCCATTCAAAGGATCCCCGGCAGCTGATGGCGCGGCTTGGAATTGTGGCTGAGACTGCTCTACGGACCTCCTCGTCACTTCGGCTGTCCTTGGGATTCTCGCATGGGACTTTTCCCTTTTGGTTATGCCTGGCTGTTTTGTTTAATAAATGTTCCTTTGTTTCCCCTCATTCGTTGTCTGTCTGTGGAAACTGCATTTTGGGCTCCGAACATCGAAACCCGATAGGGATCCTGGGGATTTAGCGAGACCAGGTATGGTCTTGTAAGATCTCTGGGATGCCCTATCGTAACAAAACTTCCTCAAAATAATTTCGTTTTACTTGTTTGAAGTATGAGTCACAAAGCCATATTGTTTAGCAATTAAATTAAAAGTGTTTGGTATCATGTCTGTTATTTAGTGAATGCTACGAAGTAAACAAACTGAATAAACATTCTTAATGGTGATTCCTTTATTTTTGCAAGGGATATTACTTTAGTCGGCAGGGTCTGAAGGAGTCCCAGTTGGAGATGGTATGGCTGCACAGTCATTGACTCCCTGCAGTGTGGAAGTGCTGTTGGCACTACAATGGCGCCAGCTGTTGTTAGCTGCCTGTTAGATGCCAGGCCCAGCATGGCCTCATGGAACATTGGCAGCAATCATCCCATGCCTAAACATTGTGTGCTTGGCATTGTCTTACCATTTATTTCATAATATTCTCTGCTGAGTTATACCTATAATCATGCCAGCATCAATTTCTAGCTCACCTCAAGTGGGCCAGTGGTTTGTTTTTGCTATTGCTCATCAATCATTTCATAGGACGAGTGAGAAGCACTCCCACAAGGCCAACTCTGTGGCTGCTTTTAATTAGAGATGCCACTCAAACTAAATTCGCTATCTCTTTTACTTGTTCTGTCTTTGTGCCAGGCATTAGAGTATCCCTCTATCCAACCTCTCCCTGATCTGTCTTCCATTCCAGCAACTTCCCTCTCTGCCACTGATTCCCTTCTCTTTTATCTACAGCAACCTAGCAATATCCCTACAAGCAGGGTCTCCAACCAACCACGACCTCCCTCCTCTTATCTTCCACACTTGTTTTGTCACATTGTTCTCTCAACTCCCATCCTCATGTTCTGCTTAAGCGTTACACTGTCTTTCACTTTATACAGATGTTCATTACAGTAACATAAAAATCCTGTTTAGGATTTTGAAAGAAAACTAAAATGTGAATTTTAAATCAAGCGTTGTCATTTTAGCTACATTGATAAATACACAATAAGCAACACTTTTACTTAGATAAAACATTTTATCTGCCTAGAGGAACAGGTGTCAGAAAAAGCTGGTAAATACTAACATGTTTATAACAGCTTAACATTAAATTGTGCAGATCACAAAAACACTTATTTTGTTATGGTGAACCATGTTACTAACCCTTGCACTTATGGAAACTGAGAGGAAGACTCACTTAAAAATGTCTTGATTTATGACTTATAGTTAAAAGCTCAGGTTTATTGATAACCATTCAGCCTACAGCAGTTCAACTTGCCCAGTCGTGTCTCCTCTAACTGGAAGTTATTTAGATCTTCTCACTTAAACAGGCTTACTTATTGAAATGTTAATGTCTATTACAAGAATGTTCATGTCTGTCACAAGAATCAGCGTAATTCTTTATTAATTTAAAAAAAGTTACTTAAGCTGAAACCAAAAAGCTTTGTCATTTTTCGCCCATGAACTCTGTGGTCTTGACTTAGCAAAGCATTTTTGTAATCTTCTTTTGACAGGCCAGATGCAAATAATTTTTTGATTAATTTATTAATTGATTCCAAGTTAACTGGTAATCAATCTATTAAAAAGTTCAAAATTTAGTTTGTGTCTGTATGTTCACGTACATAGATTTTGCTAAGGATAACCTGACCATTATTGAAAGAAGACGGTGTCAGCCAAATGAAGAATGAGCGATCCAAAACAGTATTATCTTTTCAAAACATCTTTCCTGAAAATGGAAGTTACATGTGACAGTTTGCAAACAACATATCACAGTTCTCTAAAACTGCTACACGTCAGATGGTATTTTCCTTGTGTGGCAGTGAGTAGTACTTTCTGACACATACGCAACAGCTCACAAGGCAAAAAAAAACAGCTGCAATTTTTAGATAGGGACTTGATGGCCACTGTATGTGGAATACATAAAAAAAACCACAATGAACATATCCTAATGGCTTATTCATGTCAGTAGTTTGATAATATGTTATCCCAAACCGGCTACCACTGTTATGATCACAAAACCGAAATGATATTAAAAATGTAATAAAAACAATTTTTGCAGAGCATTTTCTTAAGAGAAAAAAAATGTACAGAGTGAATAATTCCTAATTATCTTTGTACAAAAAGCCATTCCAACAGCGATGCTGTATATGCTTTGATTTTTAGCTGTTTAGCTTTGATTTTTCTTCCTCAGTCAGCCATTTATTCAATGATTTAGTTTATACGTTCAGTTTACCATGCCTTATCCATACTCAGGAATTTTTATTCTAGACAAGCTCAGCCTGTACACATATGGACAAATCCATTGAGTGTATCAGGAGGATGCATATTTATAAAAAAAAAAATAATAATAAAAATAAAAATAAAAAAAGAACTGTGTATTTTATGAAAGAGTCCTGCCAGGTCCAAAGGTGGCAGATTAATATGGAATTAAACAAATGCTTCAAACTACTAATACTAATACTAATACTACTAATAATAATATTATAATAATAATAATAATTATTATTATTATTATTAATAATAATAATAATAATAATAATAATAATAATAATAAGTGAATAAAATCTTCAAGACATTTCACATCAGTGGTGATGACTATCAGCTTTGGCCATCATTCTCTGCTGGAGCTCATCCAGGAGTTGAAAAATCCTTTATTCACTGAAGGTAATGTTATTCACTGCTTCAGCCTAGCTCATTCATTTCGGGTGAGTTAGGAAGAAGAGAAACGAGGCCATGCCAGAGCATTATTGAGAAAGAAGCCACAGTAAAGCAACCATGACAACCTACGGCTCTGCTTTAAATGCTTGCATTATGTGGCAAGTTTATAAAGCTGAATATAATAAGCTGCTTTACAGGAATGCATTCACACTGAAGCAATGTCAGATAAATTATAACCTTCACCAAAAATATAAAGATACCTCTCGTTTAGTTAATAAATTAACTGAACAACCAAAACTAAGCAGTCATAAGGAAGAAGACTGAAGCTATAATTGGTTCAGTCTGGAGATGTTCTTAAATTGGCTCTTAAAATATATATTCTTCTGATGTCAATCCTAGTGTGTCTTGATAAAGTGAATAAAATACATAATTTTTTCTGTTTGACATCTGACCTGTATAAATCCACCATAGTTATTTTACGTCTTAAAAGGATACATTAAAACATTCATTATAGATATCCAATTATAGACATAAAATAGACATTTTATGGATTTTGAACATATTTCTCATATCATATTCATATGCCATTCCTTGTAATGCTGAATTCCTCTTTTAAAGTGTTTCTACCTTGTGTGTATTCAGATATAGGATAACCATTGAAGCAGGGCTCCGGATAATATATCTGCTGTACTTTTAGAGTGAGAAATGCGTTTGCCTTAGTGTAGATTCCTATAAAAGCCCATTCCCAGTGAGTAATGCCAGACGTGCAAAATTTGTCTACCTCCTGGCTCACAGGACAGAGAAAGATGGAAGGAAGGAAATAAAAAGGAAAGAAAGAAAGAAAAAAAGAAAGTAACAAAGAAAGAGAAAAGATGGAAGGAAGGAAATAAAAAGGAAAGAAAGAGATGATTAAATATTTTAATCACTTAAATGAAATAAAATGAAGGATTATTTGATGCCTAAAGCCCTATGCTGCTGGATATGCAATGAACACAATTTGTAGGTGCAAACACACAACTGAAAAACAATGATTACAATATTACTGTTAATTTATACAATTTTCATATTGGTTTATACATTCTACGAGCTTATTGTTTGTTTGCTTCATGGTTCTAGGCTGATAAATTATTACATTAATTGTATCTATGGTAACATTTGTAATAAATATTAGGCATATCATCTAGGTACACTAACAAACAAATAATGCATTATGTACCTTCTGTATAATGTAATATTCATGTTCCGTTCATTGACTTTAAACAACTTACATATCTTTAATAATAATCATCATAATCCTGTTTGTTCTGAAATGTCAGACTGATCTTTTCCAATTAGTAAAACACTTTTGGAAAAAGAAAATATAATACTGTCAATAAATATGCAAGTATAATAATTTACTCTGCCCACTCCATCCAATATAAGCTTATATTTTACAAAAAGGTTCAACAAACTTTTGTGTTTAATTTCCAAGCAAAATTTACACAATCTCTACGGAGAACAAACCTAAATTGTTGTGCTGCAATACAATTACTAGTGCTTATTAGTGCTAAATGTACTCACTGAAATGCATTTAACATAAAATTTTGCATTTGCAATAGTTACAGAGATTTTTGTGTTGAGAATCTTACTACCTGGAATTAAAGTATTGACAATTTCGGAGTGTAATAAATTCTGTGACCCTACAGTTACCCTATTGTACTTATACTCAGCAGCCTTAGGCTCCTCTATAATAGCTGACTGAGTATCCTAAAATAAAGATAACTTGAGACTCACAAGCAAGGGGAGGCTATAAAAAAGATATTTAGATACTAAACACAAGTTGTGGCATCTGTTCAAGTCAAGACAAGATCTGGAAGACAAAAGTTATCAAAAGAAAACTTTACCTGGATGTCATCAGAAAAGTTACTTAAATAACCCAGGGATATTCAGGAAATGTTGTGCTTGATTCTGTGCTTTGTGCTTAAGTGCTTTGGTATTTCTAAATATACTAAAAGTCACACACAAATAGTCAAACACTAATGTTTACCAGACGTATCAGCTGTTTTGACATAAGCAACAGTACTTTAAAGGCAAACCTTCATATCATTCTGCAACATTACCCTTGCACAGTGACAATCTGTATATTTGCAAACACACTCACCGGTTTGTTTCACTGTCGATGTCAGGACTTTCCACAGACATAATAATAAATGTATCTAGTTAGTCCACCTAACCCTAACCCCAGCCCGAATCTTAGCCTCAATAACCGAAAGGAAAACTTTTGTCTCTTTTAGTTTTTGGAAAAGTTAAAAAAAAATCTAAATCTTGCCCTATTAATATATATGCAGTCAGGATAAGGTGTCTAAAATATTTTTATTTTACTGTTTCCTCTAATATAATACAAGGTTTTTCATTAAAAATCAACAAAACAATCAGTAAAATATTAAACAAATATAAAAAAAAAACCCAATCAATTATTTGTAATATTTCACAAATTGTTAGTATTTGGTATGTTCTTATTTGGTATGGTCTTTCTGTGATGACAGAGTGCACTCGAGCTGGCATGCAAATTATTCATCCAGATCAGATTGCATAATGTCAGATGATTAAGGTTTTCCCAGCATTATTTCACAATATTTCAAGGAGCTACTTGTGATTTTACTGAAACCTTGGCTTTCTCTCTCTTCAAGCGCCCTCATAAATAATTGATGGGGCTTAGGTCAGGTGACAGTGGAGTAACACAATCAGCATGCTTTGATCTTTTTGACCTTGGAGTAGCTGAGATGTTTTTTGGGTCATTTTCCTGCTGTAGTATGATTCCTTATTCGCCAAAATTCAAACAGAGTGGTCGCCCCTGAGGTTTGGTCTTTACTGTAAGTTCAGTGTACTGCTGTTGTTAATCACTATACTGTCTGCAGCATCATGTGCATACACACAATGACTATAAATCAAGCGATCAATATATAAGTAATACATTTTTAATTTAAATAATTTAAATGTTATTCTTCCACAGCTGTAATAAGTATTTATGTGCAAACACTGATCATAGTTTGTTGCTGAAAATGTTTCCCACTGCTACAAGCTATGTGCTATTCCTCATGCTATAGTATCTATAGTATCCCAGGAGCATTATAAAACATTCAGACGGTTCTTTGTGAACTTGAGGCAGGCGGGCATCAATTTATTTTTCTTTTGCAATTATCTTTTTTTGCATAGCAGTAATTTAAGGTAATTAACAAAACTTCGTATTTGGAAGACTGAATAAAAGTGGGAAAATCTGAAAAGTCTTCTCAGAACAGTAGAGAATGGAGAGTTGAAGTAAAGGAGAGACCATTAATTTACTTTCTTTTTAGACAGTGTAATGGGAAAGCTACTGGACAGCCGGCAGCACAGGGCAAAAGGATCAACACCAGACAGGGTGCCAGTCCGGACATCCAGACACCACAAAGAAAGGACCCAGACTGCTTCACTTGGGATCAAACCCAAGACCTTCTTGCTGTGAGGTGACAACGCTACCCGTCATGCCACAATTCCACCCCAAGGGGAAGCCAAGTACACGTTTATGCATAATGCATAATTTTGGAATGATACGTTCAACAACGAAAAATGGGTGCGCTGATCACATGCCGCAGGAAGTTTTAGACACCTTAGTACAATAGCTGCTGGTCTTTCAAACTACTGGGTTAAGATCTCGCTGTCTTATTCACTCCTCCTGCTCTTGTCTCTGTCTCTAACTTTATTTGATGTGATGCAAACTGATGTCATTCCAGAGCACAACAGATGTCCCCTGTGTGGTTATCTCGATGGGGAAAAAAGCAGAGGCTATTTGAAAAGAATATAAATAATACAGATACACATGGATTCTGCCCCCTCCCACCACCACCACCACCACCAGACTTTAGATGGATGTACACGATGGGCCTGTGCTGCCTTATCTTAGCTGTGCCAGCCAGTCCTGTTTGACAAGTGCCAGAGATTGAACAGCTGATAGCCGCACCTGCACTCAGTGTTCCCCTTTAAGCATCCAAAGACAGAAAGAGAGAGGAAATGACAAAGACTGTGAGAGAATAATAGACAGACTTGACTAAGAATTATGCCATGGCATCATTGAAACAAACATAATCTAGATTAGCTGAGAGTGGAAGCACATGTTCCTGAACAGCTACAGCTACCGAGCAGCTCCACTCTGCCTGCATAGGCAAGGAGTAATACTGTTTTGACTGATTTTAATTAAAGATTTTCAAGATCAGGCAAGCATATATGAATAAATCAGTGAAGGGGCTGCCCTGGGAGTGTTTGTTAAAAGTGTATGTTTTGTGGTTGTTCTGGGTGCTAGACTGGCCCAATCTTGCCTTTGTCACCCAAACTGTAACCCTCTAGCAGAAGCCAAATTCAATTCTTCCAGAAATGTGTCCCAGACAGCTGAGAGCATGAAAGCAGTGTGTGCGCATGTGTGCGAGTGTGTGCACGTGTGTTTGAGTGTGTGACACAGAAACATACCACGGTTTTCAAGTCAATACAAGACAGAACGTGTGAACCTCCACACTAATCACGTTTGCATTTCCCCCTCTCACATCTTTAAAATGCAGAGCACGTGCTCACCAGTTTCTGTAATATTTTCTAATTTTAACAAGCAGTGACAGAGCGTGTTTCTCTAGCTGCCGAGCTCCAAATTGCTCCTGGGATTATTGTAAATGAGCTTGATCTCCTCTACTTTTCCTCGGCGTTCTCGTGCTATGCCTTTTCTGTGTTTGCCGTCTGATTTCCTGCAGCGGTTGCTTATTATGACATTTGGAGAAGAGGATACTTTGTACTCACAATAAAACCTAGGGATGTGGGAATAGCTCCGTGCCTAATTTCATGTATCAGCTCAGAAATATCTGAACCCATGAGAGCTGTTCCTCGCTGAGCAACACTCGCTCACGCAATTAAATCTGAAAGTGCTATGGCCCTCGAAAGAATCATTGATGTAAAATAGGTTAGATTTTAAGTTCATTTGGGGTAACATGTTAAGCTCTTCGAAATAATATTACAATGCAATTATCAGCCCACTTTCTTAATAAGTGTATAACATCCTACAAATTAGGTTTTAAATCGAGTTACTTAATGGAGGTGGTTCTTCGATTAATTTGTTATACACACATTCTCGCTCCCTTAGGAGACAACAAACAGACATGCTACTTTGAATAGATTATTTTTTACTGCTGACAAAGAATTCTCATATCTTGTTCACATTTGTCCCCGTTCTAATTTTATGTCATTATGTCAACATTTTGTTCACACAATCTACAATATGTGTATGTGTGAAGGAATGAGAGATATGAAGACAGTAGCTTATTAACCTACAGAGAATGTAGTTCTTAGAGCTCAGCTTAATAAGAGAATGAGAAACTGAGAAGAGGAGAGCAAAACAAAGACAGAGACAAAGAAAGGACATTTACTGTTGTATAACAGCAGCTCAACAGAGACCCGTAAAAGAATCCCATCATTCCCATAAACCAGATTACAGCCTATCTTACGCAAGCCCCATTCAGCTCATCCCTTTCCAGCAGCTTCTATTCAGTTGTAAAACAGCAAGCAAGCGAGATATAGGCAACGCTTCTCATTTACAGGCCATAATGTGTGAAAATAATAACCAGCCAAACAAGAATAGACGATGATAAGACTAAGTGATGAGGCAGCATATCCCTGAGCTGGAGGAAGCGGTTCGTGCCTCCCATCAAAGCAGTTGCTGGCCCTGGCATTATGGATCACCTGGGCATGGCCTTCGCTCGCTCATCGTGAGCTGTCATGCGCCCTCCGTCCCTCCATCAGCTTCCCCTCTAGCCCCAACCCAGCTATTGATTCCTCTCTGCACACAGCCACACGGCCAGCTATCGACTGCCTTATGATTCATCTACAATACAATTCTGCAAGCTAAGGCAGAAGAGACAGTGAAGACAGAAAGTGAGAAAGACAGGAGGAAAAACAAGATCAAACTACAGCAGCACTCAGAAAGTCAGTTTATTTTATAAAAAGGATGCTAAACTATTAGGCTTTCTGGTAACGGTTCAGTTTGCACTCTGACAAGGTAATATAAATAACTTTTAACACTGTATATATATATATATATATATATATAAAACATTAAGGGAACACTTAAATAACATCCTGGATCTAAATGAATTAAATACTCTCATTGAGTATTTTGTTCTGTACAAAGTTGAATGTGCTGACAACAAAATCACACAACAACCATTAATGGAAATCAAATTTATTAACCAATGGAGGCCTGGATTTGGAGTCATACACAAAATTAAAGTGGAAAAACACACCACAGGCTGATCCAACTTTGATGTAATGTCCTTAAAACAAGTCAAAAAGAGGCTCAGTATTGTGTGTGGCCTCCATGTGCCTGTTTGACCTCCCTACAATGCCTGGGCATGTTACTGATGAGGTGGGGACTGTTCTCCTAAGGGATCTTCTCCCAGACCTGGACTAAAGCATCCGCCAACGTCTGGACAGTCTGTGGTGCAAGGTGACGTTGACGTTGAGACATGATATCCCAGATGTGCTCAATCGGATTCAGGTCTGGGGAACGGGCGGGCTTCAATGCCTTCATCTTGCAGGAACTGCTGACACACTCCAGCCACATTGTCCTGCATTAGGAGGAACCCAGGGCCCACTGCACCAGCATATGGTCTCACAAGGGGTCTGAGGATTTCATCTCGGTACCTAATGGCAGTCAGGCTACCCCTGGCGAAAACGTGGAAGGCTGTGCGGCCCTCCAAAGAAATGCCACCCCTCACCATTACTGACCCACTGCCAAACTGGTTTTGCTGAAGGATGTTCCAGGCAGCAGATCGCTCTCCACAGCGTCTTCAGACTCTGTCACGTCTGTCACATGTGCTCAGTGTGAACATGCTTTCATCTGTGAAGAGCACAGGGCGCCAGTGGCAAATTTGCCAATCCTGATGTTCTCTGGCAAATGCCAAGCGTCCTGCACGGTGTTGGGCTGTGAGCACAACCCCCATCTGTGGACGTCGGGCCCTCATACCATCTTCATGGAGTCCGTTTCTAACCATTTGTGCAGACACATGCACATTTGTGGCCTTCTGGAGGTCATTTTGCAGGGCTCTGGCAGTGCTCCTCATGTTCATTCTTGCACAAAGGTGAAGGTAGTGGTCCTGCTGCTGGGTTGTTGCCCTCCAACAACCTCCTTCACGTCTCCTAGTGTACTGGCCTGTCTCCTGGTAGCGCCTCCAGCCTCTGTACACTACGCTGACAGACACAGTAAACCTTCTTGCCACAGCTCGCATTGATGTGCCATCCTGGATGAGCTGCACTACCTGAGCCACTTGCGTGGGTTGTAGAGGTCGTCTCATGCTACCACGAGTGTGAAAGCAGCCATAAAGAATAGGTACTGAGAAGTGGTCTGTGGGCCCCACCTGCAGAACCACTCCTTTATTGAGTGTGTCTTGCTAATTGCCAATAATCTCCACCTGTTGTCTATTCCATTTGCAAAACAGCATGTGAAATTGATTGTCAATCAGTGTTGCTTCCTAAGTGGACAGTTTGATTTTACAGAAGTTTGATTTACTTGTAGTTATATTGTGTTGTTTAAGTGTTTCCTTTATTTTTTGAGCAGTGTGTATATATACTCACTTCATTAGGTATGCCTATTCAGCTGCTCCAAGCACAAATATCTAATCAGTCAATCACATGGCAGCATTCAAAGCATTAAGGTACATAGGCATGGTCAATATGATCTGCTGATAATAAAAATGGGGTGATTTAAGTGATTTTGCACATGCTTGTTGATGCTAGACAGGATAGTCTGATAGTCAGAAGCTGCTTATCTATTGGGATTTACAGGGAATGGTCTGAAAAAAGAAAATGTTCTCTGGGCAGTTCTCTGGGTGAAAATGCCTTGTTGGTACCAGAGGACAGAGGAAAATGACCCGACTGGTTTGAGCTGATAGAAAGGCAACAGTAACCCAAACAACTGCTTGGTACATCCAAGGTACACAGAAAAGCATTTATAAGTCCTCACCAAGTCAAACCATTAAGCAGAAAGCCTGATCTGGTGCCACGCCTTCCAGAAAAGAAGAGGCAACTGAGTCTACAGTTCACACAGTATTACAAAAATTGGACAAAAGAAGGTTGAAAAAATCATAATCATTATCACAATTATTATTATTATTATTATTATTATTATTATTATTATTATTGTACCATGTAATGGTTCAGCTACATTGTGAATGGGGTCACTCTTATTGTGATTTAAGTAAATAAAGGATGAAAATTTAATGATCACATCACATATCCCCTGATCTATGTGCGGTAACCAAACCTACCCAATGGACCCCTTACAGATTTAATCAACCTTAAACCCAAAAATATAACAGAGGAATGAATAGGGGTCTTCATGAAAAATGTTACGGTGAAGCAGAAAGGAAGAAAGGGGAAAAAGATGGAGACATTGTGTTTGTTTCAGTGAGTCATGGATGATATCTTGGGACTGCAGTTTATCTTTTACTCTCTCTCTCTCTCTCTCTCTCTCTCTCTCACACACACACATTCTCCTTGGGTGGTAGAGTGTGTCAAAGTGTCTTTAACACCTGTCACCCGCCAATCACAGTCCCATTCTCAACAGCCCCATGGGAGCGACATAGAGATAATTGGTGCTTTGGGAGCAGTACTTCTCCAGTGTGTCTCTCACAACACTCATAAACACAACCACATGAACAGACTGAGAATGGTGTAAAAATGCACACAGACACATGACTATACGTATAGAGAGTGAAAGCGAACAAGTGCCCTTGGAGACCCATGGGAACAGACAGAGTAAATGCATGCCTCAGCCCATTTCTTGTGTTTCTAGTGTGATCCACCAAGACAGGTCAGAGACTGCAAAATAGTAGAAGGTTGTGTTATGAGCTCGGAGACACACACTCTATTTGCAGTCTATTTTTCATACAGCAAAATTCAAACAACACATCAGACCAAGATGTTGTATCCACAGGAGATTTGTGTGTGCTAACATATCCTGCTTGAAATATATTAAGGACATAAAATGAGTTGGCAGCTTATTAGGTATGAATCTAATTCCTCATTTACTGGCCATTTTATAAGACAACATGCCATATATGTGCATCTGTTAGCTACTTGTCTCTAGCTATTTATGCACACATAAATTATTTTTGAATTCACCATTCCAAAGGAATCAATCCCATGTTCATCTACTTAAGATAATATATGTAATAGTCATAAACAAAACAGCAATTGTGACTATAACTTCACTATGGAGTACAACACTGCCATTTAACTGGACGTGACATATGTTTGTCTGAACCTTTGATTAGCAAGTTATATAAGTGAAGCTATAACAAAATGTATGACAAAAAATACTTTGGAATGCAATTACAGAAAAAAACTGCCAAGACTAACATAAAACTTTAACTGATCATTAACAATTCTGAATGGGATGCCAGATCATCACAGTGCCCACAGTTCACATAATCACACACCGTGACCTTCACATTGCAAGTCCAGCCTATGGTTCAAACCCAAATCCTCAGGCACTGCTGTTTCAGGCACTGCTGAGTCCAGTATGTGTGTAATCAGCAACATAGGGTATTTGTAATCTCGGCTTGGCTAACCTTGTGTCCTGTTCAGCAAGTACAGATATACAACTGGAACCTTTGGTGCATGGTTGCTGATGCATAGTTACAGTTTTTACAGCTGTATAGTATATCTGTGAAAAGGGGTCACCATGGAATGACTGCACATCAGATGGTATTTAAATTGTGCAGCTACCATATTCCAATCATCAGAGAACCTAACATGCCCTGTCAGTGTCGAGAGAGTGCTCAGAATGCTAATGCAAAAAAATTATCATAAGAAAAAAAAATTATAATAATAATAATAGTAATAATAAAGGCTCAAACTGAGCATAGCAACACTTACAACATCTTACAACATATAGCAATACATGCAATTAAACTATATGGTAGGTGTTTCTGAAAAAAAACAGTTGAGTAGGCAAAAGGCAAACATACCTGGTAAAGCAAATAATTGGTCAGAAAATTAGCAAGAAAGTAATTTAATGGGGTAGTATTTTAATTTGATTTCCTTAAATGTTCAATTCTTGTGGGTAACCTTAATGTGAGACCAAATATTCTCTATCTCTATCTCAATCCTTTTTGCTAAATTTCCGTGTAGAATTAATTCCAAATAATTAATTGTTCAGTGGTACCAGCATCTGAAAAGGCTTTCCAGAACATGCAATCCCTGCCCCCATTCTTAATGGTAACATAGATGCACTTGTATTTCTTACTAGATCTCTGAAGACACATCTCTGGACCATTACCATACAGATCTAAATTCATGGCCCTACTGAACCACCACAAACCAGACTTCGTTCTTTCCTTGATATTTTTCTTAGAAATCAATGGCTTTTTAACACACCTAGACATAAAACCTGTGTTATACAACCTTCTGGCTATTGTTTGACTTGATTGGAGCAGAACACATTGAGGCTCTGCTGAATCATTCCTACACACTTCAGCCCCCAAATAAATGTGGATGAAAGGATGGTAATTAAGTGATTTTGGATAAACATGACCTGTGAAATTAAACATTCTTTTCTGACATTTAGACCTGCACTTGTACCTTCCAGACACACTGGAGTGAATGCCAAACCACACTACTACTTTCTTCTTCCTTCGAGTGTGAGTGTATATTTTTAAGGTGTAAGTAAAACACAAAGCTCAGTTAAAGGATGAAACCTGTCACTCATTTGCCACTGGAGGGAGAAAAGACGAGACAGCATATGAGAAAGCGAGGCAGACACAGAGAGAGGATAAAAACAGATGACGAAAGAGGACTAATGAGGGTGTGGAGGGGAGCATGGAGAATTCAGCATCCCCATCGTCATGGGAAAGCACTTTAAGACTATCATTAAACTTTCTCTGTGCTGCTTTTATGAGAGCCGCTGTGTGTCGATGTGGAAGAGGTTATAAAGCTGAGCTTTGTCTTGTTGTGATTGATTTCTTCCCCTTTAGTTGAACAATTCTTCCTACTTATGAAATCTTCATGCACATGTCATAATTATAGTACAATTCATCTTTATTAAAACACATTTGCTATTTTAATTAGCCTTTTAACTGGTTTGGATCAAGTCACAAAAATTGTGAATGGAACTTTTATTTCAGGATGACTGGCTTTATGTACAAATCTATTTTATGGATATCTATCTAAAGAGTGTCTGGCTGTGGGCTAAAGTTGAAAGGAAGTAGAAAATAATTTGTAAACACTTCATCCAGGCACTTGGAGGAAGCAACAACATGTACAGCAAGTAATGCTTTGTGTGTGAATGCATATGCATTAATGTAGATCATTAATAATGGTTTATAGTGGGCAATTCTGTTGTATATGTTTGTCATGAATATTTAAGAGTTATAAGATGGAATCTGGCAGCAGCTTTCACAGTGTTTTGAGTGTGTGTTGGATTGTGTTGGGTTGTATTTAAATGAGTGTAGAGCACTAACACTGAAGATAATTTATAGCCTGTGGTTTGTGTCTTGGGGTTGAAGAGTGATCAGAGAGATTTCATCACAAGCTCAAATTATAGCACTTGTGTTGATGGTCGGGTGTGAAGGTGACCTTTGTGGGGGGAGGCTAAAGCTTTCTGCTTGCTGGGCTGGGGTGACAGCAGCCCACCTGTCTGTTTGCAGTGCTACACAGCCTCCATCTGCCCCTGCAGGAGTTCCTCTCCCTTGGGCAACTTCAGTACCACTGTCAGCACTTACAGGAGCCTTCCATTCCGGGCACATTGCTCCCCCATGGGCCTTTTTTTAAAAGATAGACTTTATCAGTTGAATAGCATAGCTAAAATATATTAGTAAAATAATTTCCATGTATTCAGCAGTCTACCATCACTGATGAGAATCCCCATAGCCTCCTGTCAACTTAATGTCAGTAAAAAGCTACACACAAGCACTATATTTGCCTGACATGTGTATGGTCTGTGTCAGTCACCATACCAAGGATGTCTTAGTTTCTATTATCAAAAAATATTTAAATAAATGGTTAACACAGGCTGAGGGCCAGTAGTTGGTCTGCTGTGTCATGGCCTTTAGGCATGCCTGTCCTTTTGAGAAACGCAGTAGTTGGTTCAAACTGAATTCCTATTGAAACGATATAAACGTAGTCCTGAATCACAGAGCTCCATCTCACTTTTTTCCTGTTTTTTTAAATTACCATTGTACTTCTGACAAAAATAAACCTGAAAACTCATACAAGTCCACATGCATGATCTCTACTTTTTTCTTTCACATTTATTACCATCATCTCAACAGCACGATCTGTTATTCCAGTGCTCTCTTGACAAACTGTATTCCGTCTTGAGCATATCTTATCTGCTTGCAGGTCTCGAGGCTACACCTGGAGCTGTGCTTGACTATACAGCAGTGTAGAAGTGGGAGAGAGCTAATATGGTGCTCTGGTTCAAGTCTGTCATGTTTAACACCAGCACATATTCTTTCCAGCTGCCAGTGAAAGGCCAAATAGGACAAGGATCATACATAAAGAAATCAGAAGAATGAGAGAGTTTAAATTAATTCACTTTTAGACCTGAAGCACCTCCTGAAACTCATCCACTCACTTTCAGTCAGCTCATGTGTTGAGGACAGCTCTAAGTTTCAGGTATTAGAACAAAAATGGTATACAGTAATGTCACATTTTACATAAACCAAGGCCAGGGAGACAGACAGGTGCAAGTTTGCTAGCATTACTACCATTCGACATGGTGGAACATGGTGTATACTGAGTGACATAAGACAAACTTAACAGACTGACACAATACTAAACACTTTACAGAGGATCTAATATGAGCAGTCGACAACAATGCAATATGACCATGAAGACAGAACTGGACAGAGGCAGGCCATGGTAACAGGACAATACTAATACAGATAAAGGCTACAAAAGTACCAGAACCATACAGTGTTAAAACAAACAGAATGTGGTGTGCTACAAACACAACTACAGCTACACATAGTGCTGTTATAATTAATACTAATGCAATCAGATAATGAATTATGGCCTGAACAATGCATACACAAACAACACAAACATCGTGAATTTCCCCACTGTGGGACTAATAAAGGACTATCTTATCTTATCTTAATGCTAAGTCACAGTGGCCTCAGTGCCTCAATGCACAGAAAACATGGGAATATGGGAAATCCAGAAACAAGTGAGCACTAAAAACATGAGAGATAATCAGGAGCCAGGAAACCAGGCTCCTGACCAGATAAGACAGGGAAGTGAACCACAGTGAAAGTATTAATTTATTTAGGGTATAGGCCTTAATCAGCCTGCTGTTGAATGGGAATAGAGACAGAGGGGAGCTATGTAGGGTGATGCAGCTCTCCAGTCCACATCATCTTATGTTTTTTGTATTATCAATAAAGTATTTGGCTATTTGTTCAACATCTCACATTCACTTTGCCTTGTAAATGTAGGTGCAATAAAGTACCCCGTTGATCATGTAGACTAGATAATTACACTAGTCAGTACACTTTAGAATGTATTACAATTAAAGTATGCTGTTCCACTATACACTCATTTCATTAATTCACTTTCTTATCTGCTTGATCCTTTACAGGGTTGCAGGAGAGCTGGTTCCAACCAAGGCACCAGGGCCCCAATCAATCAGAAAGAACATACACTCATACACACTAGGGACATTTCATAGACACAGTTTAATCTAAAACATGTCTTTGGACTGTGGGAGGAAACTGGAACACGTGGAGTAAACCCATGCAGACACAGAAAGGAGATTTGATCATAGAACCAGTAAACACACTTAAAGTTAGATCACTACTACTAGGAATATTCATATAAACAGTCCCCAAAAATAAGGCCTAAAAAAGGAAAAGGCAACAGGCTATGGGACTGTGGTTAGGTACTGGTGAACGGCCTTTTACCCAGAATTGCTTGGATTGTAAGACTGTATGAATAGTAAGTTGCTGTGTATAAGGGTGTCTGATAAATGACATAAATGTAAATGCTACCTAAACAAATACACATGGCAAGGAAAACCCAGTGCACATGGCACAGCACAATATGGAAAAAGGATTAAACAGAGGTGTCCTGTCACAGTCAAACATTTAAAAACACACACCTGAATGCCTTGTTTTTATTCATCTAAATTTGTTTTTATTTTTTAAAAGGCATAATCCTAAAACAAATCATAAAAAAGAAATAAAACATGTTCTAAATCAAGAAGGTTTCACTCTGGAGGGCAGTCAAAGGCTGGTTGAGGGATTGCCAGTAGTATGAATAGCTGTCAAGAATCCAACTTTAAAGAAACTTTTTTAAAACCCTTTACTCTACGTAAAATAATATATAGAAAATATACCAAGTGTACCATGTGTGATTCTTTACAGGAGAAAGCAGTGGCTCAAAAAGTCGTTCAAAAGTCAGACAGGGGATTCCACCATTAATGCCTATGGTATGCAGTGCTCATTTCATATCAGGTCAATGCTAGTTAGCCTGACTTGTGAAGCTTTAGACAGTTGCAGTTTATTTTTCTAAATGTAAGCTGTTGAAAAGGTGTTACCACTCAGCTTAATTACATGGCATCCACCATTGTGTCTATTCGAGAATTAGTTTCTATATGTGTTGGTAATCTGACGCACCAGAGGAACACAAACTTTGTTTGTTGTTCACAGTTTCTACATGCTTGTCAGTTTCCTGTTCTCTTCCGAAATATCTTCTAGCATTGTTAATGCACCAGAAGATATGAATTTAATCTTGAAGCTATTACAAAAACTAGATTAGATCACAACTGTAGTGAAATTAGCTATTTTGCTAGCTAATACACATGCTGCCCAAACTATGTGATGGTCAACACTTTAAATTAAACAACACATTCACAGTATGTAATGTAGTGTAACCTGGCTAGATTGTAGTTTTAGAGCGGAGAAAAGTTTAAGAACTCAGCTTTTAGCTATAGCCTTGAGCTGTTCATGGAGACGAACACT
Organism: Parotocinclus maculicauda; assembly: GCA_034780255.1. NCBI lineage: Eukaryota > Metazoa > Chordata > Actinopteri > Siluriformes > Loricariidae > Parotocinclus > Parotocinclus maculicauda. Next base: position 19,479 of record JAUZSU010019753.1, read on the forward strand.
GAATTTAACTTAAAAACTGACTCCTAGAATTTCACTTCGACTAAATCCACTTCCAATTTTTACTAATGGTGTTCCATGTAATATGTCATCATGTAGTTTTATTTTGAAATAAAATTCATAAGAGGTTGTAAAAGTAATTATCCTGCTATCTATAAAAAGGTCCTCAAAAGATACTTATGTATAATGTACCTCATGGTGAGAGAACGCTGACTGCTAGACATGCCACACAAAGACATTTGGGTTAGGATTGCTAGCTGTAGGAGGTTTTGGGAGCAGTGGCTCCTTGAGGGCACATTTACATGAAAAATAGACAACCCAGACATACTGTCAGTAGAGAGTCCACCATCCAGATACAGGTTGCACCTTCACTATACACCCCTGTCTTTGCCTGTACCTTTTTCAGATACTTAGCAGAAGAAAATTTGTTGTCACTGTGTTGATTGTCAGCCACAGTCACCATCGTTTGCAGTTGTGCTAGTAACCTGGACTGCTATGGACTGTTACTGTATTGTATTTTGAGATTATTAAACATTCTGTTTGTGATTCAACAATGGAGGCTTTAATCCTGCCTTTGTTATGGGGTAACACATTTTTCCAACTGCTGGTTTGATGATCTCGGGAGCCACTGCATACAACAATTGATCACCCCTAGTAATGGTATAAGGGACACTAATAAATCAGTGATATTTGCAGGACATTCTGTGGCCATTTGTTGCCTCTCATGGCAGGACTTCCAGCTGGCATTTTTTAGCAGGATAATGTTTGCTCACACATAGCAAGGATGTCTCAGAGATGTCTCTGACCGATTGCAACATTTACTTGGCATTCTAGGTCGCCAGATTTATTCAATCAAGCACCAGCTAGGACACCAACTTCGGCAAACTATGAGTGTGGAGAATTTAGAGAGCAGTGGTGGAAGCAATTTTACACCCTCTTGTGGCAAGACCCAGTGTCTAATCAGAACACCACTGCAATCAATTACATATCTGCCTGTGGTCTAACTGCACGCAGAGATTTCCAGAAATCTGACATTTCTCTTTAGGTGCTACAAAGTATTTTTTGTCAATTAGTGTATTGACACCCCCCTAGCTAGCACCTTACTAGCATACACAGAGCTAAAAATGGGATACAATAAATGAATCACACTCAAAGATAAAAAAACAACAACATTATTTATGCCATTTTATTTATTTATGCCATTTAGCAGACACCCTTATACAGAGCGACTTACAATTTATACAGTCTTACAATCCAAGTCATCATGGGCCTTGCTCAGGGACCCAACTGTGGCAGCTTGGCAGAGGTGGGATTTTAACCCTGAACCTTCTGATCCATAGTCCAGTACTGTAACCTTAAACACTTGCCATTTTTATTACAGTTTTGGAATCAAGACATAGAATCAATAAAACCAGCAGAATAAGCAGAATCAAAATCACAAAAATGCTAACAATATCCAATCTTAACTGAAGATTAGACAAAGCTTGTATTATCACAAAACATGGGGAATCAGCTCTCCGTGACAGTAGTAAACCAGACAAGGTACCAGCAAAAGAAAAACAGACTCGACAAACCTTAGCAGAATCATTCTTTTAAAAAAAGTGATTTACGACAAGAAAAGCAATATTGCAGGTGGCATCACAAAGGCATAAAAAATGCTGCCACACTGTGAAAACCGTGCCGATTCAAGTGGTTGAGAGAGATGGGTTTGGAATACTTTAGGAATGCTTTAGCAGTATTGCCTATTTATCATTATCAACAAATTATCAAACAATTATCAACAAAATATCATGAAATATTAGGAAATTGTTTTAGATGTAGTTAAACATAAACAAATACAGAAAATATTTACCAATTATGGAAAAAAAATATATAGTAAAAGCTCGTAGGCAGTGTTAACAAAAACAAGGCAGTGTTAATCTAAATTGTTTTGAGCAGAGAAGAGCTAGGAGACCTTTGCCTTCCAGACTAAACTGGAACCAGGAAATAAGGAGATTAGGATGACCTGAGAGATGGTGTACTGCTTTTTCCATATTCTGGTGCACAAAACCTGCTGTTTAAATACAATTTGTGTTATAGATTGTAGGAAAAAAAGTAAATTGGTTAAACGATCCCCTATGGGATGTTCTTAAAACAGAGCTCAGAAATTAGGGATTTTGCTTTCTTATTCTCCTGGAATAAGGATGTTGGTTTGATTAATTAAATAATTAAATGTTTATTTCTCCTAGTACTTGGACTCAGTTTTGATTATTGGAGGTTATAGATTCTGTCAGCCTTAGAAACCCCACGACAGTGTAAACGCCTTTTCCTATACATAGTAAGTAAACTCCTGGCTAGTACTAATTCCTGTGTGAAAGTGCTGCATATGGATGAACAGGTTTGTACTTAATTTGACACACTGCTTTACTCTGCAGAACAGGTGGATCATTCTTCCTGGTTTGTCTAGCAGCATCACTCCCATTGCTCCATACGGTTGCCCATTGACTCTGCGTGTTGGACTTACTATTACTGATTCCTTTGTAAAGACAGGCTTGTATCTACACCTATTCTCTGTGGGTGACACATGAAGGAGATGACTATTTGCTTCAGTGCATCTTGAGGGGTAAGCTTACACAAAAGCATAATGAGGACATTGTAAAGACCAATAACTCTGACACATTTAAATCACATGAATTACATTTATTCCTCTCTGAACTGGGGGGACTTGGATGGACCATGACACCAAAATAATCAGAATACTTATTTACATTGGAAACATGTTTTACAAGTATGTTTGCTATTACTGTATTTAAATGGTAAACTTGCCTATTAGAGCGTTTCACTAATTTAACTTGTCAGGTCAATGTACAACCCCAAAGCAGATGTTTGGACTGTCTGTACAGTGGCTTGCAAAAGTATTTACCCCCCCTTGAACTTTTCAATCTTTTGCCACATTTCAGGCTTCAAACATAAAGATATCAAATTCTATTTTTTTGTGAAG
>JAUZSU010019754.1:0-10798 GCA_034780255.1 Parotocinclus maculicauda
TGTTTACTTGTGTTGTCTTTGACTACTATTTAAATTGGTTTGATGTTCCGAAACACTTAAGTGTGACAAACATGCAAGAAAAACAGGAAATGAGGAAGGGGGCAAACACTTTTTTTACACCACTGTATGTAATATTTTTATATAATATTTTTGTAAAAACAGCATAATAATCATGTTGTATTCTTACTAAACTATTGTTCTAGTTTAGTTTTAGTTGCTGAAAAACATATGCAATTTCACTCAACTATTCTGATATTATATATTATAGTCAGCATTAGTACTTGGAGAACACTAACCACTACAGAGAACACTAACCACATTCTGCATATACGTTTTGATTCATGAAAAATGTAACGTTATGATATGCAATTTCAAGCTGAACAAAAAAAAATTATTTAGATTTGGAAAATTGGGCAGATTGCGAAATAATTTTTATGTTTTGTTAGAGATCCATTGATCAGATGATTTGATCAGAAAGAAGTAATAGTTTGTCATATGATTATTTTGTTCTTTTGTGCTTGTTATATGATTGGGAGAGCAAATGGCATTAAATTCCATCTACCTTTTAGTTTAACTGTCAGGATGACTGCAAATGTTGCACAACAACTGTAAGAAACTCGGGGTGTTGCTTAGCTTTTTTGAAGAGTTCTGCAGCTCAGAGGACTGGGGTAAAATGTATGAAGGGGGCTGATGAAGACCATTCATGTGTGGGGTTGGTTCACATACAGAGGAGTGTGTTGGCTAAAAATGTTGCCTAAGGACACTACCATGAATAAGGAATGGTACCAAAACATCATCCAAAATCAACTTCTCCCAATTAATTTGTACATTAACAATGCTTTTTTCAGAGGCAAAAGTGATAACCAAGTGATTCGGTAAACAAAAAATTTTAATTGACCAGGAAACTCCCCAGATCTAAATACCATTGAGAACCTGTGATTAATCCTCAAAAAGGGGGCGGACAAACAAAAACCCAAAAACGGTGATCTACTTCGGGCACTGATTAGGCAAGAATGGGTTGCTGTCATTTAAGTGTAAATAAATTTAATATTAAGTCTTTGATTAAAATGTATATATATATATATATATATATATATATGAAATGCTTATAATTGTACCATATAAACATCTGAGAAAAGGTTCTAAAAAATGGACAGCAAACTTTGTGATGCATGTGGTTAACAGAAAAAAATGATTTTACAATGAATTTCAATTCTTATCAGGTTTCACAATCTATAGTTAATATAAATTTCCACCATAAAAACTGATTAAACTGTGTGCCATCTTCGAAGCTTTTGGCCACGAATGTACATAAACATATTTCTTTAGTATTGTAATGGTACCTTACGATCAAAAAATTAAAATATTTCATTATTATATATTATATTTCTTTATTTCAGTGCTTCAATTCTACATATTTCTCTATCTGCAAATGCCCATTCTTGTATGTGCTTTACTGCCTCTTGTTTGGTGGAGAAAACACACCTGTTAGTTGTCAACAATGTTCACATTATTATTTGCATCACAGCTATTCTGTATAACGCCTTACACCAAATGTTTGTTTGTTTATTTCGATTATTTAACATTGCTGTTGGCATTAGAGACCATTTGAGCAACACACGGAAGGTTATATCTATACTCAAGGTTGTCACAAGACTAATTATATATATTCACTCAAGTCAATGCCAATTTTGAATAATAATTTAACATGAAACACATGACTTTGGACTGTTGGAGGAAACTGGAGTAAACCCACACAGACAAGTCTCCATATAGAAATGATATAGGGAGCTCCACCCTGGTATTGAACAGAGGACTTTCTTGCTGTGAGGCAAGTAAAATTAACCCAAAATTGTGCAGGAAGCAAAATCTTTGTTGTTCAGTAACAGAGTAGGTGACACATGTTTTTTGTCAACAGAATTAACCCTACTGCTTTTCTGTTAAACATTTAATATTGCAAAACCCTTAACCACTTTTGAAACTATTCCCCCATGCTTCATCACCTCCCATTCACCCATGAACTTCTCACTTCAAAGCTTGTGTTATTGCCATCAAATGTGCAATGCATTATTTCTTCTGTCTGTATGTTTTTTTTCTGAACAATAGAATTGTATTTAAGTTTCCTTGTGAACTGGTTTCTCGATTAGAAAGAAAGCCTCGGGTTCTTGGATTTGACAGTCCCGGTGAGGCAGTTATGTGAGCATTACCCTTTTCATTTCCTATTATTCACATATGCAAAGCAAGCTGTTAATACTCTCAGAACAATATTTTAGTGGTCTCCAGAATGACTGTATGGTTTTCCTACATTGTTTCTGGCAGCTGACCTGAATGTTTTATGTAAATCAACATTTGGTGAACGTATAGTAGAACGTATATACTCTATTCCAGCCACTTGGGGAAGGAAATGAATGCTGTATGGACCAGTAAGCATTTTGTGAGGCTGTTGTTTTATTTCAACTAACAAGAAAATATCAGGTATGAAATGTTTTAATGCCTAGACCACAAGTGTGACCATCTCATAGTAACAGTGTGTAGTGTCAATATACTATAGGCTTTTAGCTATAAGCTTTGGCCTTAGACATTCAATAACAATCAATATGTATATCTTTATTTGTCAAACAATACATACACATACACTTATAAATACATATATAGTGTTCCCTCTCCACTTCGCGGTTCACCTTTCACGGACTCGGTGCATCGCGGGTTTTCAAAAAATATTAATGGAAAAAAATATTTCGCGGATTTTGCCTTTTTTCCGGGTTTTTGCTTAACTTTTACACTAAAAAATTTTACAATAAAAAATATATTAAAAATATTAATTGTAACAATAAAGGAATGTTATAAATCATAAAATATTACGATTTACAGTAAATAGCTGTTGTGTCTACTCCGTGTGTAGGCTATGACGTGCTGTAAGCTCGGTATGTACATGCGTGATACGAGAGTGATGTATGGCATGTTAAGTAAAGAGTTTGCGGTGTTGTGTTCGCTGTTTGTAAAAGTTTTATTATAGAGAGAGAAAGAGAGAGTGAGCGAGAGAGAGAGAGAAAGAGAGATATTTATATGTGTATATATTGTTTGACCCATGTTCCTTGCTTAATTACTCAGACGATTCATTTAACCCAATGGTGCATTTGAATATAACATACAGAAAGTAACAATGCTTGAAATGGAAGATGGAAAAGCAGAGGAGGTGGGGTGCTCTGAAATACGCATTTGTGGTGTAAGATTAACCTGGTTTTAAGATGTGAGGCGTTTTTGTCTTAACTGAATAGTACTTTTAGAATATATTCTAATCCCATACCTTCTCCTCTGGCTCTTTGTTGTGTAGGTCCTATGAAAGTATTTATTTCTCCTGCAATTTAGTGTTGTTCCTGACCCCCTCACATTTTTTTAGCTGTTGCCCCTTTTCTTAATGCCAAGCTACAGTGTGAGTTGTTTAGTGAGGAGGGGTCCAACAAATTCCAAATGCTTCCAGAACTGTGGTGCAAATGCTGTCTGTGTTAACAAGTCTCTTAAATGATATCCTGGACAATCAGTCATGCTCTTTGATGTTAGTGATTCTGCTGTTTACCATTTATTTGGTGTGTATGTTGTTGATGCTAACCAATCTGAATAGAGAGTGATTATGAAGAATGGCTCACAAAGCAGGAGGCAAAAACCACAACAAGCACCTTTTTCCATCCCAGGCGCCTTGACCCATCAAGTTAACAACATATACATTACACTTCAATGCACACCCACAGCCTCTAATCTTCCAGCACTATTTGCATTGGACCAAACAGTCAATCAGGCCTCTTTCTTCTCTTTAACCATTGTAAATCTAACATGAGTTCAAGCTTGTGGCACATGTAAACAGTGTGCTGCTTTACAACCAAACGACAAGCTGAACCTCATAATGATGGCTTTATTTACATGTGGGTTTATGCAAAGTAATTGGTTTGTCACTTGTTTTTGTCTAAAGATCCACAGCCTGAATTGATCATTCTGTCATTCACAGAAATTTACATCCAATTAATTTTGTATGTAAGAACAGTGTCAAGTGGCAAAGCTCAAACTTTGCCATTAGCTGCTTGATAGGATGCATTTTCCTACATTCTGTAATTGATGTCACAGCAGAGACATCGGAGATCAAACAAGTTGATCCAGAACAATTTGACACCTAATCTATCAGATGTCATAATCACTTGCATGTGTGGTCCATTCATTTTCACAAATAGAATCATTAAATAGAAAATTAATAACAACCAAATCAGTGAAATTATAATTGTTCTCTAGTTTACAAATAAATTATTGATTATTGTAAAGTGCTGACCTTTTTAACAGGTGAGGGGTGATAAAAGCATTCTCTTTAATAGCTCATTGCTAGGCATTTTAAAAAATAATCACATTTTATTTAATAAAATGTCTTGGCAGAAGCACTTTGTTCTGGGTTTGTGGCACCTTGTTAAGACTGCCCACTTCCAGAGATTTTCCACTAAAAGAGCTATAACTACAGCAAGGGTAACATGTTGTATACTGTTACACTATGTAAAAAAATGCTTATCTTTTGTGAAATTTTATAACCTGAAAGCTTAAAATTGTCATTTTATGTACTCTTTTATGTACTGCTATGTAGTAGTATTTGCACACTATTACCCTCAATATCAAAGTAAAAAAAGTCTGATCAATAATTGTTATTTAATTGCTAAAATGGTTGGTTTGGACAATTGATCAATCCTATTAGAATAAGCAGTAAGAACTTGCTCATGTATAAGTTAGTCACCCTCCAGATCACACACCAGACTAATCAGGCCCACCCTGGCATTAATTTATGTGGTTTTGATTACTTCGGAATGAAACCGGCTGTTCTTTGAGGATTCCAGTAATAGTTGTGTAATGTTACTTAAAGAAGTCATAGTTGGAAACTATGTTTCAAAAGATTCTTTCACAGGTTGTGAAAAGGCTCATTTAGAAGAAAAGTACCGAAAGCTTTTTAAAGATTATTCCAATACTCATTCTTATTAGTTTTACATTCACACAGTTGCTCCTGAGACACGTGTGTGTGCTTGGGGTCATTATCTTGCTGGAAGGTAAACCCAGAGTAACCAGTGCCCATTGGGTTCTTGACCCACTTCTCTTACCAAAGCCCTTCTCCCATCACTTAGTTTGGTAGGGTGGCCAGCTCGACTTTCAAATAATGCCCAATCAACTGAATTTATCACAGGTGGACTATAGTCAAGATGTAGAAACATCTCAAAGACTGAGATGTTGCTCACATAACTAGACCACTCACCACTCCCTGTTCAAACCTGTAGCTTTGATGACCAAGATTTTTCGCCTCTACCGTTACATATTCAGCAGTCAGAATCTTTGTCTACTATCAAATTTAATCTTAAAACATATTTTCTCCCTCTTTTGTGTTTCTCATGTTAATCCCTGCTTTACCTTGCCATTCTTGTATTGTTATTTGTTTTGAAATCCATATGGTTTGTCCAGTGTTAGACAAGTGCTGATAGCAAAGGATGAGAAAATTGCATATTTTTTTTGTATTTAATTTAAACAAAATAAATTTAATTAAAACATGTAAACATTTTTTAATTATTTAAACAAATAAAATAATAGATATACTACTTTTTAAGCCCAATACAAATAATAGCCAGCAATGTCTACAGAAATAAAACAAAACTAGAAAAAAACTAAAATGTTCAACTAGTGTTATGATAGCAGGTGGTGTTTTAATTAAGGACCCAGTATGCGGGATAGGTGTACCCCACGACGTATAATACGAATGGGGAAATAATGAGAAATAACCAAAAGGGGGTATAAGGGCGGAGCTTAGAGACTCATAACAAAACAAAACCGAAAGTATAAAGGGCGCGCCGAAGTTGCGTCCCAATTTGGGAGCAACACGCGAGTTTAGTCGCGAGAGGACGCCAAAGCGTCAGTCGGGGCAAAGCTGTATAAAGCAGCTTGCAGGACGTCACTAACGGTTGAGGCACGGAGGTGATCCGAACGCCAGAGGGCGGAAGTGAGCTCTAAAAGTGAGCTGGAAATGTGCATGCAATAATAAAAAACCAAAACCGGGAGACGTCTTACAGAATGCGTCTTTACCCGGTGGTTACTCTAGTCGGGGCACACCTCGAGCCAGCCACGACCAGAGTCCGACTCAATAGAGTGCAAAAGCATCGGTAGTGTCCCTTTGACACAATGACTTGCTGCTGTATTGAGTGGAAAAGGGACGCCGAAGCGCCAGAGGGCGAGCGTGAGCTTGAACGCGCATAGAGCGCGAGGGAGAAGGAGAAAAGGCGGAAGAGGCTGCAGCGGCAGAAATGCGCACACACAAGCCCCTAAGCGCCATTATAGCGCGAGTGTACATTACACATAATAGGCGTAAAACGCCAACGCGCAAAAATAAACCAAACATGCGGTACATGACAAACGCAAACAAATCGCGAGCGGCGCCGAAGCGCCAGGGGGCGAGCGCGAACCCGAAAACAAATGAAGTCAGATCGGGCGTGTTCTATTAAGAACCAACGCCCGACCGGAATGAGGCTAAGTAGGCTGCGAGGACCGAACGCGTGTGGCCGCAAATCGAGCGAGGAGCGCGAGTACCGAACGGGAAAACCCTCAAAAGTGCCCCTAAATAACTAAATACCTCCGGGGGTTTCCCGCCCGTACCGATCCTCCAGCTCTAAATGCTCTCTGATCTTACCAGCTATCTCTAGTGACGCACGGATAAGCGCACGGGCGCCATTGGTCAAACGCTTAACACCATGCCTTTAAAGGCCGTGGTTCAGCTGTTCGGGATCGGGGCATAATGAGACAGTGGATATAACGGCTGCCTCACCGATAGCTCTGTAATGGTGACCGGCGAGGACAGCCGAACGATCCGAGCGAAGGTAGGAACCCTAACAGCTGTGAATACTTTCCGGATGCACTGTAATAGGATTTGTTTCGGTACTTTAGGATTTGGTCCGAATAAGCGGCTGGTCCCATTACCCGGTGGTCCAATTAACGGAATTCGACTGTACTATAGTATGTTGTGTTATTTTTACATTTTACAGTGCGTTTTACTGAATGGAAATAACACTAGCCACACAGCTTGGCTATTTGCACTAACTCTGTCTAGTAAATCATGTGGCTATAGTTCGCTTTGTGTAAATAGTGTTACCATGTACACCGAGTACTAATAATATGGGTCTGTACACAAGCTCCTCGGTAGCACCGTTACCTCATATCGAGAAGGTCCAATGGTCTGGGTCCTTTCTTTGTGGAGTCTGCATGTTTTCCCTGTGTTCATGTGGGTTTACTCAATGTATTTTCTTGATTACACTAATGTGGCCGACCCTGTCGAGCGTTGAGCAGATAAAAAGTAACTGAAGGTGTATGAATAGGATTTACACTACATACACATAGCATCGTTTTATTGTCTTAAGAGTATTATTAGCATATCTAGACTGCATATCAATAATAAATGAGAAATGGACACTGACAATATCTGGTACGCTGGTAATACCTAATGCAGTTAAATGCAAATTTAAAGCAAAATGTTATAAATTAACACTCTTGGTAGCCTGTAATTTAAACATGATGGAATCTAATCATGACAACATGCATAAATAATACTGTGATGCTGTTAAGCATGGGATGTAATGAAGGGGGAGCAATTATAACAGGGGAAGGCTTGGGGTAATTAGTGATGGCACCTGTTGTGAATTTTAATGTCCTTATTGATCCTTTGTCTGTCTATCTGTTGTTTAGCTCTCATCTGTCTTGTAATGAGGACAATAGCGCCTGGATTAAGCCATTCAGCTGTAACACTGTCTGGAAACAGTTTTGTGTGTTGTTTCAGTTATGCTTTGATATTCCTATTTCTGATCCCTTTTGAACCTCCCGTTACTACCACGGTTGGTGAAGTTAATTTAAAGTCCTGTTAATTATAAGCTTTGTCTTTATTTATTCTACTCTTTAGAAGCAATTTAAGCTTTAAAGCTTCAAAAGCTGAACAATTGTGTACTTTTTGGGTTATGTAAGACTTATTTAGCTCTAGTTGTAGCTGTAGGGAAATTATAAACCCCCAAGATGATGTAATCAAAGGCTGCAGTGGTAAAACAATACCCTCAATGTCCACCCAAATGAAAACATTTTGTATTCTCTGGACCTGATTGCAGAGCAGTTTAAAATGTATATTATGCATGCTTTACTGTTATTTTCACTATCAAGTAATTTTGCAGGTGATGTAATCATGATGCAGAGCTTTATTCTCAGTCTCACATCAACGCCAGTGCCCACACTGATTCTGCTTCAAAATAGTAATAAAATGGTGGTAACTAAGTCTGTTCTCTATAGTACTTTTAATAAAAAGTGTAGCATGAATGCAGGTTGTGAGATACATTGTTGTTTAATTTGGTGTCTATTATTATTATCATTATTATTATTATTATTATAGGTAGTAGTATCATGTTGGGACAACGATATGTGTTGTTACCTTACAGTTCAGAGAATCGGATGATTTTCGGGCCAGACTCCTCTGAGTGCAGTTTGCAAGTTCTCTCCCAGTTTACATGGGTTTCCTCCCACATTCCAAGGACATGTTATGCCAATTGGTGTCTCCAAAAGTGTTCTGGTGTGTGTGCGCGTGTGTGTGTGTGTGTGTGTGTGTGTGTGTTAGAGCTAGTTAGAGTTTTCACTGTAATTGTTATGGTTGTTATGTGGTAGGTAATGTAAAAGTGATGTATTGTTTTCATACTTTTGGCACCCTACTGTATGTTTGTGACTATTACTTTAAGAAACCCATATTTTATTCCCTTTGAATCCTAACGTTCCTTTGTGTAAGTGTATTAGAGGTTAATTCTTGTAAACAGCGTGGGTTAGAAGACAACCTCCCTTGTTTTCCATCCAGCTTTCTGAAAATAAAAGCAAATATAATCAAACATTCTCTGACCTGGCAGTTGAACTTACCAGTGGCATGGCATAAAGGAGGAAACATGCACATAAATGTGCCTTATGGTACAAGCACAAGAGCAGAGGATGCAATTTCCAGCCATAATACCATAAATCAATAAGGATAAATGGTGCAGAGGTTTGGAGGTGAAGCAATGAAATGAATTAAACATACTCTGCTCTGTGCCTGTTTAACCCAGTACAACCATCAATACATTAATCCTATTCATGTAAGGGTACTATGTATCATGGTGGTTGCATAGTTTTCATGCAACAGACTGATCTGCAGATCTTGAAAATGCAATTGATATCATGATATGTATTGGTGGGTTTCAGGATTGGTACAGGATAAGGACTTTAACTCTTTAACTTAATGATGGGTTTAGAGATTAGTACAGCAGTAGCTGCAAAGGAACACAATATTTAGAGGTGAATACTCTACTGTATTAAAGGTATTTATTAGGAGAGGCAGTAGCTATGGTTTGCTTCAAGTATGCATTGTTCATAAAGACATACCTTTGCACTTTTGTACCTTTGTACCTTTACACTACTTACAAAAATTAGGGAATATTTAATTTTTGTGAGCAGTATACATTCCGAATGAAAAATTTTGTAAAATACATTTTCTTACAGTTTCTTACATTTACTTTTATCTCATTGCAGACAACTGAGATATTTCAACTTTCAGTCTTTTCTGGTCCACTTCATATTGTTTGTTAATAAACATCCATTTCTGCATTTCAGGAATGCAACACATCCCAAAACAAAGTTGGGACGGTAAATCATTTACCACTTTGTAAAGTTGCCATTGCTTTTCACCATACATAAAAGACATTTTGGAATGATATCAAGCAATTAATGTTTCAGGAGTTAACAGTGCAACACTACGGGGTTGTCATTGTCTCGTTTTTCATTTTATAATTCTCCCCACATTCTTTATTGGGACAGGTCAGGACTACAGGCAGTATATAGTTCTAAGATCTCAATGTTCCTTTCTGCGTTAGTGATGCCAGGACTAAAAAATTATTAGGTCACTGGCACAGCCTCATACATGACAGACCCTGTTTTATGACTGATTGACTGAATGGATGGACCTTTTTGTTTTTGGTCCAGAGCACACGCTGTCCATTTTATTCAGTTAAGACCTGGAATACCAATTCATCTGACCACAATAAAGGTTTACACTGTGTGATGGTCCATGCTAGATGCCTCTGAGCTCAGAAAAGTCAGTGCTGCTTTTGTACATGGTTAACATAAAGGGCATGTTTTGCACAGTAAAGTTTTAAGTGGCATTTGTGAAAGTAACTCCATAGTGTAGTGCTTGATAAAAGGTTTAATAAACTAATCCTTTGCAAATTGCCATTATATCAGCTGTTGTGGAATTATGGTTCTTGATGCAGTATCATCTGAGGGATTAAAAATCAAATGTCTTTAGCTTAAGCTGGCACCCTTGGCCTCCACACACTGAAATTATTTAATGATATCATGCACTGTAGAGGGAGGTATGCAAATCCCTTCCCATCTGTCTTTGATGTGCATTGTTTAAAATAAATCAAGAATTTTCCCACGCATCCTCTGCCCATATTTGCTGATCAAAGACACAGCCTTCTCAGTATGCTGCTTTTGTACCAAACCATGATTACAATCACCTGTTGACATCACCTGTTTGAACTCACATAATTATTTAGTTTTTATAATTAATTACTAGCTCTAAACTGCTCATTGCTGACCTGTCCCAACTTTCAATAAATGTGTTATAAGACCGAACTGCAGGAATTGATATTTATTAACAAATGAAATTAATACCAGACAAAACATGAAATATATCAAGTCCAAACTGTCTGCAATGAAATTAAAGTGAAAGTAAATG
>JAUZSU010019765.1:0-10798 GCA_034780255.1 Parotocinclus maculicauda
TAATAATAATAATAAAGCCTTTCAATGGGGACTAAGGTTAAACGTGTTTTAAGCGGTCGCAAAAAGGGTTACGTCCCAAATCGCACGTTCACCCTACAAAGTGTATAAGGCCTTTTCTAGGGCACTTCGTTTGTACCCTGACCCACTGCAGGGCTTTTCTAACATTTCGGAGTGTACACTATGGGTTAAGGCTCGATTATCAAATTAAAGTAGTTTAAAGTAGTGCACTACATAGGGGAGCAGGGTGTGATTTGATACACGCTTCCTAAGGAACCGTGCCATGTTCCCTAAATGTGCATTTAGGCCGCACGTGGTGTAACTGTAAAGGTTCTAAACTTTTTAAAAGGTTCTTTTATGGGTCGTATTTTGAATCTTATTTATTTAAAAAATAATGCCAGTATAAAGTCACGTCCAACTTGTGATACGTCTCACTTTATGAACCGATTGTGTTTTGGGAAATTTCTATATAAAATCTTTTGAAAAAACTATATTAGGCCAGACTTTTTTTATTGCTTGTTTTTTTTTTTTGGTATTTCTCGGATCTGCTGCAGAACCAATGGTTGAAATAAAAAATATATATAAAAAAAAAATCTTTTTTAGCTTTTTCCGCACTCCGGTGGAGAACCAACGTTTTTTTTTTCTGTTTATTTCATTTTTTTCCAGATTCACTTTAATTTAATTGTAGGTTAAATAAATTTAATTTTTACTTGTATTGATTCCACATAGTCCTCGAGAAATTGAAAAGTGCTCAAAAATAAAGATTTATTTGTATTTTTTTTCCTCCCTCCTCAGTAGATTCTTAAGTAAAAACATCCTAGGAACAAACAATTAAAAAAGTCTGGCCTAAAATATGAGAGTGTGTTGTGTTATTGTCCCCATGTTTGTGTTAAATGTTTTTGTTGTAGTCATTTGTATACAGTGTCGGGTAAAGTTTGTCCCAGACATGTTGTAGATGAACCCGATACTGTGGCATGACCCTAACATGTCCGTTCCTTCTTCCAGATGTGTAAGAGCATGACCCAGCTGTGAACGTCCCAGTGTGTCCCGCTGCAGTCCCCTCCTCGACGGTTCTCCGTAATGGACCTTCATCGGACCACTTTTAAGATGGAGAGCTCCCCGTACGTCCCGGGCTCAATGGCGTCTCCCGCCCTGATGGTCCTGGCGTCGACTGCCGAGTCCGATCGCGAGTCCTCCATCGTCCCGTGCCAGCCTCCTCGCCCTTTCGGCCTGCACGCCTCCCTGGAGAAAGACCTGCACCTCCCGTTCCCCGCTGGCTCCTACACCTTTTCCTCCGTGTACCACCGCCAGGGAGGGTTCGGCCCCCGGGACTTCCCGGCCTCCCTGCTCCACCTGCACCCGCAGTTCGCGCCGGCTCCGCTGAGCATGCTGGGACACGGAGGAGTCGGCGCTTTCCGGCCGTTCTCCTCCCCGGTGGAGGACCGAGACGGGGGGATTTATCAGTCCGCCTTCCTCCCCGCTAAGAGGATGAAGGGATGCCTGGAACAAAGCGCGTCGCCTCGGCTGCGGTACCCCGACACCGAGGGGAAGGAGTTCGAGCTCGGGGTGAGCCAAGCCACCTGCGGGTCTCCCGGCGCCGTAAAAGGAGCGGAGGATTCTGGGAAAAAGCGGTTCAGCGTGGTGGGGCTGCTGGAGAACTCGTGCAGCCCTGAAGAGCAGAAGGAGGGATGTAAGTGCTTCTTCTGTTAACGTTTCTGAGTGACTGAAGGAAGGGAATGAATGAAAATCATTAGCTGCAATCACGAAATAAAAAGGGCGGAGTCACAATTAAAATTACACACAAACTCCCCAAACAAATAACGAATCACAAGGCATGTAGTAACGTTAGGCCGGTGTACGGCGCCACCTCGTCTCGGCTCTCTTACTGTACATAAATCCTCATGGGTCCTACAAAGGTTAGTAATGACAGTTAACCGAGAGGAAAACAGGAACTCTGATGGTTTTAAGCCCCGGGTTCAACCCATAGCGTAAGTGTTTTCCTTTTTTTAATTTGAAATCCATGACTCACCAAAATGATAATACCCCCCCCAAAAAAGGGGGGGGGGTCAACCTATATATGAGGGGCTCTGGCTAAAGGGGGCACCGAGCCACGGGTACGTCCACGGTCCAGGCCAAAATCTCAAAACTCTTTCAAAATTGTGACCTCCGGATATCCGCCTGAATTAATAATTTAATGCTTTTTTTATTTTTTTTTTTACTTTTTTTTTTACAAAGTTTCATGTCCCAAAAACTAAAAGGTTTGCTTTTCAGCTGTTTTTGAGACGTATCCATTCACAAAACCCATCGATCTACGTATCTTATACGAGTTCAGCTAAATGAATCCGTTTCATGAAAACAGGCAAGCCGATGATGATATGCAAATCTTTAAAAAGTTTTAAAAAGTCATAACTCGGTCAATTTTTATCCGATTTTAAAAGGATTTTCGTTTTTTTTTAAAGCTTTCTGCCTCTAGTTTTAGATAAAGCTTTAGGTCCATTTTTAATTTATAAGAAGTAGGTAAGAAGAGCCTGTTTTTGCTGCAGCCCCTCTCCTAGGTTGGAGGTGTAGACCTTTGATGTTTCGAGATATTAGGGTGTGTATATGCACCCCCAATGGGACAATGGGACACTGTGCGTAAAATGAAGGACGAAGCTAACGAGCGTGAACCCGTGGGGCGTGGAATCGTCAGTGTGAGCGAAAAACAAAACGTTTTCACGTCCGGGCTCATCTGGATTCGGTCCGTGTGCACGACAAAAGCAGCGGGGGTCCTCCCACACCCCCCCCCCCAAAAAAAAAAACCAGGAGGGTGTAACGAGCTAAGGAAGCGAGCTGATTATTGGGGTTTGGTTTCGGTTAGAAGTTCCGAGCCGGCTTTGTTTTGGAAGCGAAATGTTTTCTGCATATTTTTGGAGTTATGAAAATGATTTTTGGTGGCTTTTGTCTTTTTGAAGTAGCCTCCTGTGGGTGGGGGCGGGTGTGGGGGGGGTTATGGGGTTGCAGGGAGGCGTCCAGTTTTGTCGGGGCTCTTGAGGGCTTTGTCGTCCATTTGGGTTTCATTTCCCACTCCCGTTTCATTTCGTATTTCATTGTCTCGTGAACGTTTTTTTTTTTTTCGTCCTGCCCCGTAGCGAGTGTTTCCAAATCCCATAACTAAATCTCGTCATGCCGTTCGCGTACGGACCGTTAAGACCAAACTCGGCCCAGCCGGAGGTCAGCCCCAGATAACGACGCGTCAGTGCTAACGAGCAGGAGGGCCCACTTTAACACCTCCGGCTCAGCACGCCGCCCCCGCACCTTCCACCCGGTTCGATTTGATCGAGAATCGAGTGGGCGGGACTGTCAGGGAAACGTGGAATCCGCTCATCACTTGGCTCTCTAATTGGCTGCTCGGGAACACAAAAATGCGCCCGGCGTTGGGGCGGAATGGAGACGGCTCCCGGCTGAGGCGGGAAGCCAAACATTCATGGCTCTGGCATTAAAGGCGCTCCTGTCAACGAGAAAATAATAATGACTGACACGGATAAGGAGCAGAAAACTCCGGTACACATCAAGGTGAAGAAACGATGCATCAGGAGAGAAAAGTTTGGATTGTTTTCGCCTCCGTTTGCCCACGCAGGCGAATGTTTACTCCAGCACGAGCGACAGAATGCTAGTCGTGACCCGTTAGCGAAACGTGGAGTAACCGCTTATTTCCTTCTTCTTTAGCTCGATTATGGAAGGCTGTAGGTGTCAGAAGCTAACAAAAAGCTTTCATAAAGTAAAAACAAAACGGAGTGATCCCTCACTTATCTGTCCAGACATGGATCCTTATTATAAGATCCCAGCTCTGAGGGATCTCATGCCTTATATTCATTTTTATTTCTTTGTTTAGTTTTTTAGTATTGCTCGTGTTTTTTAGTCGTTGATTTTACTGGTTTTATAAATTTATAATTCACACTCTCTCTCTCACTTATATTATTTACTGATTACTGATGCGTGTTTAAAAATATCTTATTATAAACCTGGATGCAAATTAAGTACTTTAAAGTTTTATATATATATTTATATATTTATATATATAATTTCTCTTAAAAACAGCAGATCTTTAATTAGAACTATTATTACTATTCTTATTTTTTTTTAATAACACACATTATTTAAGTATTTATCATGTTAGTAATTATTATTAATTTATAAAAAATTTAAATTAGGTAATTATGTATTATTTACCATATTATTGATTGATTTATTATTATTATTATTATTATTATTATTATTATTATTATTATTATTATTATTATTAATACTACAGTTTATTTGAGTATTTATCATGTTAGTATTATTATTAATTTATTTAAAAAAATGTAAATTAGGTAATTATGTATTATTTACCATATTATTTATAGTTTGATTATTTTATATATATATATATATATATATTTTTTTTTTAATACTACAGTTTATTTGAGTATTTATCATGTTAGTAATTATTATTAATTTATTAAAAAATATGTAAATTAGTTAATTATGTATTATTTACCATATTATTGATTGATTTATTATGAATATTATTATTATTATTATTATTATTATTATTATTATTATTATTATTATTATTATTATATTACTTTAAATACTACAGTTTATTTGAGTATTTATCATGTTAGTAATTATTATGAATTTAGTAAAATTAGGTAACAATGTATTATTTTCTGGATTATTGATTGATTGATTGATTGATTAATTATTATTATTTTATTACTTTTAATAATACTGTTCATTTAAGTATTTATTATTTTAGTAATTATCATTAATTTATAAAAAATTTTATTAGGTAATTACATATTATTTACCATATTATTGATTTATTATTATTATTATTATTATTATTATTATTATTATTAATAATACTACAGTTTATTAGAGTATTGATTATGTTAGTAATTATTATGAATTTATTAACATTTGGTAATAATGTATTATTTACCGTATTATTGATTGATTTATTATTATTATTATCATTATTATTATTAATAATTATTATTTAATTTTCTGCAGATCATGTTTTTGTAACGTATAAGCCCACCCGTAGCACATTTACACGCCGTGTGGCATGGTTCCTTGCTCTATGGTGGAACTGATTATTATCATTTGTTTTATGTCTGACCCCGAGGTCGTGTCTCCGGGCGCTGTGCAGTTCCAGCGCTCATCCCTTACAACGTTTAAAAAAAGCCCCGAGCGGTCCGACAGCTGTTTAAACAGGTCCCGTTTTATCCTTCTTCTACAGGGCAGATGTCTTCACTGGGCCCAATCCCATTTATTTTCCTTTACGAGGCATTTGAAACGTTCCGGCCGAGCCGGTGAGCGACCGTGGCCAGAGCTAGACAGAGACGACGTCGGAAATCACCAACTCCTTTCCCTAATCAGTGTAGAATGAAGGCTAATTAGGGTGTGCGTGTTTCACTTTAGCGTTAGCCACTTAGTACACGGTGAGAAAGTGTGTCAGACGCCGTTTGCTGATTTAGCTCCCTGTTTTACTGCTCAGTTAAAACATTTTGGCAGGCCCTGTGTGAAAGCTTGCTAGTTAGCGTCCGCTCTCCTCCGAACGGGAAAATCAGGACCACATGATTGTTAGGAAGCCAGCTGGACTCGTTTCTCTCAGAGGTCGCCACAGCTCGCGTACGGTCCACTGTTAGCCAAACAGGGCACTAGAACGATTCCTCTGGGATTTACTATTTTCTTAGGATAAGACAGAAAATTCCTTGTGTTTGTTTTGCCGAGGAAAAGATGAAACGCTTCTGTTTAGCTGCGGCTCGTCCATCGTTTTATACCTAGCAGCTTACAGGGGCGTGGCCTGGGGGGGTAGGGGGTACGAGAGGGGGGATTAGGGTTTGAGATCTGGTGCTGTTTAAAAAAAAGGACCTTGATTTGTGTTTTCGTTTTAAGTTACTGAACTGCTTTGATACGAAAACAAAAACTCTACCTACTGTTTTCTGGGGTCGGGCCCTAATCTAGCATTCCCCAAAATCTAGCCCTAATCTAGCATTTTCCCCTTGTCCCCGAGGGCAAATAAAAGAATTAAATACAAATAAAATGTAAATAAATATATTTTAGTCGTTTTGTTATGTTTATTTTTTCATTTACTATTTTTACTCTTATTTTAGAAGAATAAAACAAGAATAAAATGTTAAAATATTATTTCATTAGTTTTATAATGTTTATTTTATTATTTACCTTTTATTTATTGTTATTGTAGAAGAAAAGAACAAGAATAAAATGTTAAAATATTATTTCATTAGTTTAATTATGTTTATTTTATTATTTAGCTTTTATTTATTCTTATTGTAGAAGAATAAAACAAGAATAAAATGTTTAAAAAATTTATTTTATTAGTTTTATGTTTATTTTATTATTTATCTTTTAATTCATTCTTATTTTAGAAAAAAAAAATGATGAAGAGTTTCTTCACTGATATTACATACTGTACACGTTCTTTGGTCCGATTAAGCGGAATTTTGGTCCAAATAAGCGAATAACATTACACGTATATAATAGGAATTGTTTCTGTACTTTAGGATTTGGTCCGAATAAGCGGCTGGTCCCATTAACCGGAATTGACTGTGTATATATATATATATATATATATATATATATATATATATACATATATATATGATTGCGCCCTCTGGTGTTAGAATACGATATCTCTGTGATTACATAATAACATTAGAGGCCGAATTCCATTTCTTTATAGATTTTTATGCATTGTATTCCATTCCTTTGCTTTATTAATGCTTTTAATCATTAATTTAATGAGAGTTTAGGTATAAAAAACAATCATATGGGGGATGAGAATGAATTTACGTTACTTCTTTAAAGGAAATTTGATTTCCATATTTTTTCCATAATTTTACATTGGCTTTTTGAGACCAGTTTCAGGTTTTATTGTGTAGTAATGAAGCTCAAATAAGATAGATTATTGTTTCCTGATGTACAGCTGTTGTGTGGTTCAAATAAACGAAATGTCGGTCATATAAATGCCTATGAAGTGAAATAAAAAATAATTATTAAAAAAAAGGGTGTTCTGGTAAAAACTAGAGACTGAGAGGATTAGAAAAACTGAAATAATTTTTAGAATCAGCTGAATATTGACCAATGATGACTTTTTAAACTTCAGAGATTTGCAGATTATTTTTTTGGATTTGCACTTTGGATAAAAGTGATTCATTCAGCTTAACTTTATCAGATTTAGATTCAGATTGATGGCGTTTAAAGGTGAATTTCAAGGGGCCTTTTTTTTTTTTTTAAAGCGCTTCTTCAGTGGTACAATTTTAATGTTAAACTAGATCAATTGTCTGTGCTTTTAATCGTTCTTTTTTTATTTATTTATTTTTTAATGAACTGATTCTTCTCAAAAACAGGTTTAAAAACCAACTTTTAGTCTGAATATCATTAGAATTATTTGGAATATAATTTATTAAATGAATAAATTGCGCACTTAAATATCACCTAGGGTGACAGTGGCAAGGAAAAACTTCTCTAAATGTAATTAGACTCATAAAAGGGACCCGACCTGCTGGTGTTATGTAAAAATGTATGTATATGTAAAAATTAGATTAAATTATATAGAAGGAAAATTTAGGTCTAATTGAATAATTAAAATGGAAAAAAAGAGTAAAAAAAAATGAAATGAGTTTAAATAAAATAGAACGGAATGAAATAGAAAATCTGATATGAATTATAATCAATTAGAGAATATTATATTATAAAGTATTGTAAATAAAATACAGTTAAATAGACAATAAATAGTTTTTTTGGGAAAAAATAAGTTACCAGTTATACTCACTTTTTAAAGGGTATTGATTTTTTGGGCTTCAGCTGAGTGTCTGTCCCGGCGGGACGCCCCTGCTTTTTAGCACAACCCTTCACTGTAGTGGATCAGGCCGTCTTTAATTCTCCCAAAATGGAAAAGGAGCTCCTTTTGTTGAATGTAAAATAAATAATTGTGAATTTACTTTTGGTGCAGATGTGTGTTTGAGAGCTGGCGCTGTGACGGCCAGGTGGACTGTAAGGACGGGACGGATGAACTCAACTGCACCGTGACCCTACCCCGGAAGGTCATCACCGCCGCCACGGTGGGCAGTCTGGTGTGTGGACTGCTGCTGGTCATCGCCCTGGGCTGCACCTGCAAACTCTATTCACTACGTACACGGGAATACAGGTAACTTAAAAATTAAAATAATAAAAACTATGTCCACTATCAGAACAGACTGTACACTATATCAGCGTCTGATATATCTCAGAGATTAACACGTGTTATTTTTTATCCCAGAATATATTTTGTGCCTGGTATTAATACTTAGGTATTTAGAATTGAATATGAATCATGAAGAATAATGTAGGACAAAAAAATTTAATATAAATACGACATAGACACAAGATATAATAAAATAAAGGAAATAACTTCTTAAAAATAGTAACTTTAATAAATAAAATGGAGAATAGAATAAAATTAAAATAATAAATAATGTTAAACATTTTTAATAAAAAGTAAAATATAAATACAACAGAGAATGTTATAAAATAAAGGAAATAACTACTAAAAATAGTAAATTTAATAACTACAGTGGAGAATATAATAAAATTAAAAGAAAAAATAATGTCGGAATTAAAAAAAATAAAATGTAAAATATAAATGAATATAATAAAATAAAGGAAATAACTATGAAAAAATAAAATGGTAAATTTAATAAATAAAATTGAGAATGTAATAAAATTAAAAGAATAAATAATGTTGGAATTTAAAAAAATAAAATGTAAAATATAAATGAATATAATAAAATAAAGGAAATAACTTTGAAAAAAATAAAATAGTAAATGTAATAAATAAAATGGAGAATATAATAAAATTAAAAGAATAAATAATGTCGGAATTTAAAAAAATAAAATGTTAAATATAAATGAGTATAATAAAATAAAGGACATTACTATGAAAAAAATAAAATAGTAAATTTAATAAATAAAATGAAGAATATAATAAAATCAAAAATTAATTAAACAAAACGGAAATTAAAATAAATAGAGAATACAGATAATAAATACTTAAATGTATAATAAAATATGGAATATAATAAATAAAATATACAATATTTATCTAATATATATATATAATATAACCTCCCGACCGAGCGCCCCTCCCCCCTGACCCTGACCTTGTCTATAAGTGCACATGCATTTCATGTTCCTTTTCACCTTTTCGTCTTCCTTTTTAGCTTGTTTGCCCCACTCAGTCGCCAAGAGGCGGAGTTTATCCAGCAGCAGGCCCCGCCCTCCTACGGTCAGCTCATAGCTCAGGGAATTATTCCTCCAGTGGAGGATTTCCCCACGGAGAATCCCAACGAGGTAAAATCTTACATCTCTCTAATCTTCTGACAGGTTGCACGTGATTGCCTTCCATGTCACGGTCGCCAGGTGGCGCTGTTACGCAAAACAAATACGGTCGATCGGTCACGGGGTCAATGTGCCTTCGTTTGTGGCCTGCAGCACGGCAAAGTAACGTTGTTTGGAGTGCAAAGTGCAAATAGGTTAAATAAAAGTTAAGATTTAAACTGGAGGAGTTTTTTATTTTTTTATTTTTTTTTATTTAACCTAGCGGGACCATCACCCAAGTGTGTTACTCAAGTGTGTTACAGTCACTGGGAGCTTCATCGCTATCGTTCTCCACCTTTCAGCTTTATTTAACCACATATTTTCTTTAAAATCCATGTTTTTAGAGCTAATCCTGTAATCTCGGTGAGCTGTTCTGCCCGGCAACCGAGCTCTGATTGGTCAGGCTGATTTGAATAGAGAAATGAGAGCAGGCTTTGATTAAGGATGTTACTGGTGTAAAGCACGTCCAGACTGAACTCCATGCTCCATGTTTCTTCTGTCCTCCCCCAGCCCACGTCTCTTTCTCTGAGAGGACTGCTCCAGCTCATCAGACAGGACAACATGGCCTCCCCGAGGAGACGCCGCAGGCCTCGCTTCGTCCGCCGAGCCATCCGACGCTTGCGCAGGTGGGGCGTCATTCCCAGACCGGCGTCTCGCTCCACCCAGACCGCAAGCTCCAGCTCTCAGCAGACGGAGGCCTCTCCCGCCGGGCCCGACCCCAGCCAGCCCGGTCCCGGAGGCTCGGGGTTGGCCGGCGAACCCGCCGATCGAGCGCTGCCTCAAAAAGTGCCTTTATCCCAACAGACGCAGCAGGAGCAAGCGGAAGCGCCTCCTCCTGCTCCTCCGGTTTCTTCGGCTCCACCCCCGAGCCCTCCCCCGGCTCCAGAACCGGCCGCCTCCGTCGCTCCCAGCAGCCCCTCCCTCGCCTCTCTCTTCCACTCTTTAGGGCTGAGTATTTCTCGCTTCAGACGCTCGTCCTCTCCCGCCACCCTCCCTCTATCGTCCTCCCCCTCCTTTTCCTCGTCGTCCTCGGAGGACGAGGTGCTGCTCATCCCTCTTTCCGACGACACCACGTCCGAGGAGGACGTGCCCATGCTGACCTGAACACCGCACTTTCACTCTTTTGGCTTTTTAGCTTTTCTTTCTCGGCATGTAAGCGGCATCGTGCTCAGTCTGCTGGCGAGGTGCCTTATTTTAAAAAAAAAAAAACCAACAACAAACAAAAACAAAAAACAGAATCAGAAAAAAAGGTTTATTTTCCTGATTTAAAAGTATTGAGGAAATGTGTGTGAAATGGTTTAGTAACTGGGTGTCGATCGTGCACTTAATCAGAGATTGTGTGTGTGTGTGTGTGTGTGTGTGTGTGTGTGTGTGTGTGTGTGATGGAAGACGA
>JAUZSU010019776.1:0-10798 GCA_034780255.1 Parotocinclus maculicauda
TTCGGTACTTTAGGATTTGGTCCAAATAAGCGGCTGGTCCCATTAACCGGTGGTCCCATTAACCGGAATCGACTGTACATTTATATTGTGGGCAGCATATTGGTGGTTAGCATCCAGAGACCCAGATTTGAGTCCAGGGCCAGCCATTACCTGTGTGGAGTATGCTTCTTCCTTTCCTTCAGAAATAAGAATGGGAGTGTGTGCATGTGACCTACAGTGGATTGCCAACCCGTGTAGGGTTAGTGTCCGACTTGAATTCTGTACTTAAATACCCTCCCCACACACACACACACACACACACACACACACACATACAGAAATAAATCAATCAAATGCGGAACATGCGTGAGTTAACCTAATTAAACTAATATTAGCAATACGTTACTTAATATACATCTGTAATCACAGAAAGTATCAAGTATTAGCTTTACCCCTTAAGTGCATCCAAATGATTACTGTATATACCTAAATATACTGACAGACCACATTTTAAATATAGGCTTAATCACACTGATACAAGAGAGGATTAAAATATTGTGCCTTCACATCTATTTATAACACCACTTTGTATTTAAAATACACACTGAGTGACTCTGTAGTATGAAATTACCCATAAAGTCTAACTCTGATAGAGACCATGTTATTTGCTTTCATTGATTAGCTAATTTATGCAGTGTTTGCCTTGTATGTTAACAGTCTTATCACTACAACAGTGCATAACAAAAGGTAATGATAGACTGGAATAATTCATAAGAAAACATTTCAACAATCTACACTAGTCTGTAAATGTTTGGAAACACAAGGAAATGTTATTTGCTTTTGAATTAGATGATACTGTTTTCAAAGTGCCGTGAAATTGATTAAAATTACACCAATCAGTCATACATTTATAAGAAAAACGACATTTTGGGGTGCAGAGGCTTAAAACAAAAAGGGAATCCTCCATCCCACTCCACTTACCAATTCACGATTTCCACTGTTTATAATCTAATGCATTCATAATCACAGTTACCCTTTTACCAGTCCAGATTCAGTACATGATTCATTTCTTCAGGAAAGAGAAGTCTCTACCAAATTCAAAGCAGCTTTTTCCAAATTCATCTGAGGACCTGGGAATACCCTTATTAACCTGAAATTTACAATGCAACAAACTGCACTTGCTGATACTTACAGTTGTGTTGCTTATATCTCTTACTTTGTTTCCAAAGACAGTATCATCTGCTAAACAAGTAAATGTAATAACCTTTATATAAAAAAATGACTCTAACTCTCTGTACTGTACTGTGCCATATACTGTAATCTATTATGCTAAACAGACTGCATCCCTTTCACTTTTCACATTACACAGACAGTACAGCCACCTTGAGTTTTCAAGTAGTCATATAATTATTCCAAAACCAGGGGTAATTTGTCACTAACAAACATTCAGGTTTTAAGGTGATACATTAAAAAACTTGTAATGCTAAATATAGTCAACAACACAAGAACATCAGAGAAATTATAATTAAAAATAATAACTGTATAACACTTAATGTGCACATTACACATATCTGCATGTCTGTTCTCATTTTGTTGTGCACTTCTTTATGTACATTATATTTGAAGTGTTTTATACATTTCAATTTCTTTACACTTCCTATTACAGTTCTGCATTTTTTTTGTTATTCAGTTTATCTCTTCTGTTTAAACTGTCCTTTCTTTCTGTACTGTTGTTTTACTATTTGTTGGGGTTCGAATTATACTATCACACCACTGTATCTGGTAATCCTGCATATTTCTTTTGAGAATAAGCAGTATTTACTACTGACTTTGTATCCACTTTGTCTTTTCAAGTGCTGATAAAAAGTAGAGTAGATAATAGATAATATACAATGTAGCCTCTGAATTATCTGAATGGAAACGTTGATGTTTCAGTGTTGTGTAATTATCTTTTGAATGCTGTGCTGATACATATATAAGTGATACAAATTGAGATGAAATAATAATACAAAGTGCACACAAGCGATGAAGCTGTTGGAACCCAAGTCCACTTAAACCAATATAATGCTGGGTATAGTACAGAGCTGTGCTGCACCAAAACTCTTGTAAAAACAGAGCAAAGTATGATAAATAATATACAGACCTATACAGTCTGAGTGGCATACAGTCAAACTGACAAGGCCATGTTCAAATAATCAAACTTTAATCAAATAATCCTCCATTATTACACAGCAATAATAATTTTACAGATTTTTAAAATTATTGGATTTTACCTGTCAGCTTTTTCATTTTCTGAGTGTTATGTCACAGGATTATACAGAAGGATTTTTTTCTTATCACATTTTCTCTAACCAGAGGTCTGATCTCCATATTTACCTGTGTTGTTGTTGTGCAGTTTATATACACTGCTCAAAAAAATAAAGGGAGCACTTAACACAATGTAACTGTTCCCTTTATTTTTTTGAGTATATTTATCTGTTAGTTTCAGAATTTTTTTTTCTTTGTAAAATATGCTTATAAAACAAAATTTTGATTTGCACAGATAACAATGGTATTTGGAGTACACTATTAAGGAAGCAGCAACTGAGAGCCTACATCTATTCCTTCAACTGCTGATGTACTTACAGTGTTTTGTTCTTGTACATCCAGACACGGTTATTCATTCAGTTCTTTCACCCTGGTTAGAGCTGTCCAGTTGGTAATCTTCTCTGAAGGTATTACTGGACATATTTTTATTAAGTATTTGCCCAAGTGTTCTCTGTTTCTCAAAACACCTATAGACCGATGTTCTTTCTTCAGAAGGCCAGTTCCTTTTTAAATCCACAATGTAAGTAAACTACACTGCAGTACATACCTTGCAATCAAATGAAATGTACAAGCTACATGATACAGAATAATAGGTTTCAGCTGTGCTAACACATTAACAAAGAGTTCTTTAATAACCCATTATAATTTATTGGCATTAGTACTGGCAGCTGAAAGTGGGAATATACAGCCAATATCTGAAAAATTCGTAATCAGTCATGTCAAGCAAAAGAGTCATTAGCAATATTATTATTTATATCAACAATATATTTAATTATTATTTCATTATTATCCAGTAAACTTGGATAAACTCTTGGGAATTCACATGTAATGCAATCTATAAGAAATTCAAATTTCACCATTTGTGCTCACATATTATTTTTTGCATAATGTACTGTGCTGTGTATAAAAATGGAGAATAAATAAACCTCAGAAGCAACAAACTGTGGCGACGATGGTTCTGCGTGGGTGTATTTCCAGTCATGTTTGTGTACTGAGACTGATGAGAATGTGCCAGTCAACACATCTTGCTTCTATTGGATTTGGCTGTTGTTTGCTGAACTGAGTTCTGTGGCTGTTCCCTGCATCCTCCACTTGAAAGGGAGAGGAAATGTGTGTGTTTGTTTGTGTGTGTTGTGTGTGTTTGGGGGAGGGGTTAAGTTTATATATCATTGTGGGGACCAAATGTGCCCAAAAGGATAGAAAGATCTGACTTTTTTTTTTTGTAAGAACACACTTTTCCTTGTGAGGATCAGCTAAATATTCATCCAGTGCAAACAGCTTTTTCAAAAACTGCTACTTTTTTTTAAGAACACCATAGCAAAAAATACTTTAGGTTAGTGAGGTTAAGGTAAGGGTTAGAGGTATGTCGGATTAATTAACTGTAGTAATATGATGTCAATGTAAAGTCCTCATAATGATAGAAAACTTATTTGTGCATCTGTGTTTGGGAGAGAGAAAGTAAGTAATGTATCATTACAAAGTAAATTTTAATATGATTTGGGGCATTTTAATTGCTGAAAAAACTTACTTTCTCATGCATGACTGACCATGGTTCCCCATAATGACACAGCACTAAAGGAAGCAATGTATTATAACAAATCACTTCTTTCTTCATCACTACACAAACATGAACTAAAGGCAAAATTTCACCACAGATCATCAAAAGACTGCTCTGTGGTCTTCCCTAAATGTTGGACAATGACAAATAGATGTGGTTGACAAGCAAAATGTGTTTAATCATAATCAAAAACGTGTGTGGTATGCTTAATGGTCCTCTCAAGAAACCATGTCATGCAGTTGTTGTTCAGTTTGTAAGCTATATAAATATTTTTGTTAAAAACAATACTATGCACAATGGCAAATAAAAATCAGACACTTAAGTGGCTTTTCACATTATAGTTTATTACAGAGTTTTATAAAATTGCCAAGTACATTTAAGAATCATTGTAACAAAAAAGAGAAAAGGGGAAAAAAAACATTCATATTATAACTACATGAAGTGTGGATTTGTAATAGAAATAAAATATTACACCAATCAGCCATGACATTTAAACCACTGACCGGTGAAGAGAATATGCTTTGGCCAATGTTCTGCTGGGAAACCTTTGGTCCTGGCATTCATGAATGTTACTTCAACCAACCTCATCATGGTCTTCCCTAATGGCAGTAAAATGGCACTTTCAGCAGGATAATGCTCCCATATTCATATATTCAAGGTGTTTAAGGTGTTGATTTGGCCTCCAAATTATCCAGACCATCCCAGAATGAAAGTATCTGCTTTTACGTTTTGGTGGTACATACCACAGGACATCTTCAGTGGAGTCTATGACATAATGGGCAAAGAGTCCTTACACAATGTAAGGCAGGTGGCTTTAATGTTATGGCAGGTCGGTGTATATACAGACACAAACTCAACAATCAACATGTAGTTGCATGGTACACAATATAAACATACCCCACAAGTGCTTCTGTGTTTATTAATATTAACTAAATGCAATGATGGTAATATTGATAACAGAATCATTACAAAAAAGATAAAACCATATTAACATTTAAACAATATAACTGCCATTTGTGTCATTCTAAATACAACAATATTTACCAACAAACTTTACTTTATACTAGAACTCTATTCTGAAATATAGCAAAAATAACAATTCAAATAATATTTATTACATTAATAATACATTAATATTAAAAGTAATAATATTACAATATTAGACAATGCAAACAGGCGTTACCAATGGCTTTCTAAAATGATTTCCCAGTCACTCTTTACTTCAACAGAACATGAATAACAGGCAAATATCACTACTACTACTGTAGCTATCTACTTCCCGTTAGAAAGCGGTAAATTTGAAGCAGCAGACTTTAATTAAATTCATTCATTTATTTATTACGTGAAACAGAAAGATCAGTGGCATGTTTTATTTTTTCAATAGTCCATTGTATTATTTGTGGAAAAAGGGATAAAGGTACTCCGTAGGATTTCCACCTTCTATTTAAACTTCACTTCACTATATATAGTTCCTGTGAAGTGGCACTAAAGCTTTCTTCTGACAGCTCAACATCCTTTCGCAGCATAGTGTTGCAAAGTGGAGCAACGGGAACTAAAGCACAGTTATGCTCAGAGTTCAGAGAATGCTCTGCCCCGGCATATGAATAAGAACCCGATGTTCAAGCAGCAAACATGGTGGCCCGCAACTTCTGCGTCCTGTAGTGATGATCAATTCCCTGTGTATATCTTCAGAAAATACTTTGCAGTATGAATTATTTTCTCCTTCCAATATAGCTTGTGAGCTTGAGTGTCTCATGCCCAATGCCCATTCAAACACACAAACAATAACAGCAACAACAACCTGACCTCAAAGACAGCATAAAGAAAACCAGACCTCAATATAAAAGGATAAAAAAAACACAGGTTAAGTGTTTTCACACTGTCTTTCTTTCACACATACATGTATGCTGCTTTAAACAATAATATGATAATGAATTGTGACATATGTGCAGGTACAGATACAACATACTATTGGATTAGTCCGAACACTCCTTCTATACATACACACCTGAGTAATTGCCTCATCATATACTCACAAAACTTAAGGGATCCCCTAATGAAATATCCAATAATTTTTGTGAGCAGTTGTATCTAGCTTAAACTGTTTTCTACATTCCTAAAAGCCTGAATGACATTCCCACCCGTCCGATTATTCACATACAGACATGCGAAACCACACAAACAAACACACATAAGCACTTGCTTACATACATACATACATATCGTACATACCTACATACATAAATGAAACACACCAGCATACACACATACACACAATAACCCTGAAAGACACCCCTGTACTGAACCTCTGATTTTAGGCCATAATTACAGCAACTCCATGTCCATATGTAGAATTTCCATGCCCATACCCTGTGATATCTAAGTAGCTGGAAACATATGACCATCCTCTTTCTACTAGAACCTCCTACTCCTTCTACAAACATTCAGAAACAGATTTTTTCCATGTTGTGCCCTCCTACTCACAGCATCACTTAATGGCCATAGCCTTAAATTATTTTTATTCTTATAGGTTTTTTACATTTTCATTAAAAAAAGATAGACTGTACATTTTTGGCTGACAAAAGTGACATCTTGATAATGAAAAAGAAACGTTTCCCTTAACTCGCTCAAGATTTTGCTCGAGAGGACAACCTAACAGTAACTGTGACAGATTCAACTCGTCCAACTCCTCCACTTTCTCTTCTCAGCCAATCACACCGTGGCACCCAGTATCTCATCTGACTTGGCCATGATCTGATTCTGGTTGGAGTCCAGGCCAAAAAACTTGACGCGAAGGCCATCTGTGGGATGGACCACGGGCACGGAGATGAGACGCGGGAACGTCCGCGTGGCCAGCTCAAAGCGGCTACCCCCAGCCAGCTCCACAGCTAACAGCTTGAGGAAGAGTGTAGCCAGCTGCTTGCCCAGGCACGAGCGTACACCACCTCCAAAGGGCAGGTAGTGAAAGCGTCCCTCACGGTCCTCGCCGCGTTCTGCGCTGAAGCGATCAGGGTCGAAGGCGGCCACATCCTTAAAGATGGCTGATGTGTCGTGTGTGTCTCTGATACTGTACATGACACTCCAGCCCTTAGGAATTTGTAAGCCCTGTGTGAAAAGAGTGAGAAAATAAGGAAAAATAAGAGGGAATTATAATATAAATTAAGAAATAAAATAAAAAGAACAGGGGCATGTGAATCACATAGAACCTTCTGCAATAAAGAACTACATCAGTTATAAAACAACTATTATTTGCACTACATAAACTGTGGGTATGTGTACAGTTAACCACTGTACTTCAGATGTCTTTACTGTATTTACACAGCTTATAGTTTATATATAGCTATTTTCCCTGTGTTGTTGAACAATAACACAATCTATATTTGCATCATGACAATATCATGTGTTCTTACATTCTGCATTAAGTCATGTCACAGTGCATATGACAGTCATTTATACATAGTTAAGATATGCTTGCAATTCTGAGACGATTTGGTCAGATAATTGAAACTGTTTGTCCATCTTAATGGGTCATTTATAAATCCTCCTTAATAAGGTTGACACTGTATTGGCATGCAAGTCTGAGTCAGTGAGGTGTTTTTTTCTAACATACATCAAGTTCGAAGGTCTGCATGGCAACACGGTAGCCCCCTGACACGGGTGCATAGAGGCGTAGCACCTCCTTGATGACACAATCCAGGTATTTGAGACCGTAGATGCTATTGAGCTGCAGGTCACCCTGGCACAGGCAGCCATCGTGCAGCAGGCCACAGGTGCGCAGCTCTTCACGCAGCTTTTCTAGCACAGCAGGGTGCTTCAGTAACTGCATGACCAGCGAGGTGCTGGCACTGGCCGTAGTGGCAAAGGCAGCAAAGATCAGCTCAATGGTAGACTCCTAAACACAGAGAAAATGAGTTAATACAATAACTTATCTTCTTATTCTATAGGTTTCATTTAACACAGCATGCCAGCACTGGGGCTTCAGGAATCCACCTGTCTGCCCTAGTTTGAGTGTGGGAACTCCTGTCTTAGTCTATCTCAGCCCAAGGCAGTAACAAAGTCATAAGAACACGCATGGTCAAGCCCAGTGTGACATGAGAGTCAAGGATTAGACGTGTGTTTGACATGTTTAATTTTGGCTTCTCTAAGGGAAGTAATTACAAATGTAATAATAAATGTTTTTTGGTTTGACTGTGGCACTGACACAAAGATGCACAGTGAAAGAAAGATGCATATCAGCATAATAATTTCTTTGGGTTTACATGTTTTTAAACTGTCAGCCAAATAAAAATTTGAGTATCCACCTTGAATTGAAAAGTAAAAGTAGGTAAACGTAGATTATATAGATAAATGCATATGGACAACCAAAAAATACATTCAAAATATGGGTAATAGTATGAAGTTTGCCCCCCTGTTTAAATCTTTACCAAAGTTTCTTCCCTGAATCATTTGAAAATTGTTCCTTGCCACAGCCAAATCAACCTTGCTCAACTAGGGGTTCTGAGCCAATATATCTGTAATTCTCAATTCTCCCTTGAGACAATCCTGCGTTATAAAAGCACGGTATTAAAAAAAACTTACATTACATAACATTGTGTGGTCCATCAAAAAATTTAGCATTATGGAGGTGTGCTACCAACCTTAAGCTCTTGCATGCTGAGCTCTGTCCCATTCTCTTTCGCACTCTCCAGAAGCACATCCAGGGCATCCATATAGTCCTTTACTTGTGTACACAGAGGTTTCTCAATGATGGCTTTCTCTATTGCCTTTTGAAGAGTGTCCCTCGCACGGATGCCCTACACATACATGAAAAAAGAGTTTAGTATAAAAACAGTATATAGAAGTATATTAGATATAGTAGTGGTAAGTTTCACACAATGACACACCTTTCTGTAACCACTAAAGGGCAAGTCAATGGGCAGTGAAAAAACATTGTCCACAAACTCCTGGAAGGTGTGAAAAAGAACACGCATCTCTTCATCAGATATGCGGAAGCCAAGGAGTACGCGGATGGCCATCTGAAAGGACAGGTGCTGAGACTCGCGATACACATTGATGGGTTCTGGGTTGGAGCTCCACACGCGCAGTGTCTCCTGGATCACCTGTTGGATCTTAGGCAGGTAGCTTTCCAGAGCCTCGTGGCTGAAGACCTTAGCAAATATCTGTGAAAAGAGATAAAAAAGCATTCAGTCACTCTATATTTGTAGATAGATAGATATATAGTAAGACACAGGTAAGTGGAAATCCCTAAACTGCACCTCCTTTAGTCTGCAATTCTCCTAGTTCCCAAGAGCCTAGCAATGCTGTGTTCAACAGAAATATGGGTTGAAATGTCATATAAATATTATCCTGAGGGCACACATCAGCAGCTATAGAACAGGTTTATTTTCCTTTCAGAAAGGAACATGGAACATTCTCATTAATTCACAAGTCCCGACTATTTTTGACCTCTTTGCTTGTAATCGCCCCCTCCACCCTCCATCCCTCCATTATAGTGGAGCTGGACAGAGAGAGTTTCCTTCTCCATCAGCAGAGAGAGAGAGCGAGCATGAGCAGGGAAGGTAAGATTTTCCTGGCCGAGGCAGTGCATTTCTAATGTGCCTTAGTCGCACTGGTTTGTTTGGTGAAATAACATCCATGTTCCCCTTAAAAACTCCAGCTCTTTCGACTAACAATAGTACTTTTTATATACCATCTCGCTCGAATACCTTGGCTGTGCACTGCTTTTCCAGAGTAGTAAAGATGTTGGGGTGGAGCCGGTGACAAAACACTGGGGTCCTCCCTCCACCTCTGCCTTTCTCCCAGTGTCTCTGCCCATCGTGGCATTATTCTCATCTCTCTCAGCCCCTTCAAGTCAGCTCTCATTCAGTAAGATTGCCCAACAATCAATGGTCGTCACTGTGAAGAGATCACAGCCCAACTTCTCTGTCTTCCATGCCATCATCTGTGTGCGTTGTGTGTTATTAGACGCCACAAGATCAAATTGATCTTTGAAAGCTCATGTAATTATGTATGGCGCACATTTGCCAAGTACTAAAGATAAATCTTTATTAGCTCCTGGTTAGGGAGCTGTTTGCACTAAAGAGAACACATGTGTAATTCATTGCCATTCAATAACACATTCCATGCTTGTTCCTGTATGGGTCAGAAGCAGTGTGATTAAAAGTACTGGTTTTCCGCAGACTTGAATACTGTGTCTGCTGTCTACTGTACAGACGTAAGTAAAATGCGATTAATGCCAGCACACATCATCCTGGGACATTCTATATATTGCTGAAGAATCGTCAAGTTATTCCTCATTATAAAAAAGAGGCTTTCTTGTGTTCCCTTACATACAGACACACATACACACACACCCTTCAGAAACATCCCCTCTTTAATAATTCCCATATGTCCTAAATTATATGAAACAGCTCAGAGCTGCTGGTTTGAACAGAATGTAAAGACTTCTTTCTTCTTTCTTTTCTCACCCCTCTTTACTTCTCTCTCTCTCACTGAAACTGCGCTCCACATTACCTCCCCCTCTCTCTGTCTCCAAGCTAAAACACAATCCCTTATTCACCAGCAGAAATCTGCTGAGAAGCTTTCAAATGGAAGAATTAAAAGACTGTGCCCTCTACTGGCCACACCAGAGGCTGCAAAGTTTCACATACTTAATTCGATCAATTTCTTATTAACAGTTTTAAAAATCAGCCCATTTTCTCATTCCTTAATTCCATATATTTTGCTGCAGCTGAACAAGCAGTGCTATTGTACAACCTCAAATCCAATAAAGCTGAGTCGCTGTGTAAAACATAAATAAAAACAGAATACAATGATTTGTAATCCTTTTCAACCTATATTCAATGGAACATGCTACAAAGACAATATATTTAGTGTTCAAACTGAGAAACTTTATGGTTTTTTGCACATATTCACAAATTTTGAATTTGATGCCTGCAACACGTTTCAAAAAAG
>JAUZSU010019787.1:0-10798 GCA_034780255.1 Parotocinclus maculicauda
ATAGCACGTCCCGTCTTGTAACATAGGGCATGTTCGTTTAATCGGACCAGCCGGTTATTAGGACCAAAACGATCGCAGCCCGATGTGGTCCGATTAACTGGAATCAACTGTATATATATTAGATAACATTTTGAAATTTTCATATTAGATCTGAGGTATGATTACAGCGGTAAGTTGGTTATATCACATTCTGAGTTATACTCATGGATTCTAAAATTGACTCAAAAACATTTATACGTGGATCCTGCTCATTTTGTCAAGTGAATGTTAAAATAACCTACAATGAAAGCCGTACCTGTTACTTGTCTTGTATTGTATAGTACGATCTAGTATTATCTAGTGCTAAAGTACTAAGCATGAAAGAAAGTTGCAAATTTCTGAATAAATTTTGGGAAAGGTCCGGAAGGGTGGTAAAATAGCGATAAGCTAAATTAAGTATAGTTTAGACTTACATGACATTGGATAAGACACATTAAAAATTATTATTTCTGTATGTTGTTGGCCTCATTATAAATGATAAATCAGGTATTTTTTATACCCTATTGGATTTTGATAGTATACCACTTACCATATTTTGTAACAGAAGGTATTTATACTACAGTATTTACACAGCTTATGTGTAATGATGATAATTTGATGATTCATAGTGTCAAATGTAGCAGACAGATCCAGAAGGATAAGTACCGAAGACATAGTTTTTCAGTGTTCCAGTTACTGCAAAAAGAGTAGTTTCTGTCGAATGCTCCATCTTGTAATGGATGGGGGTGGATCATATTAAGATGGTGAAGGAAGACAGGTGTCTAAGTACGAGAAATTTGACAGTTTTGGACAGGAATGGAATAAGGGAAACAGGCCTGTAATTGAACACATCAACTGGGATGAGTAATGGCTACTTCAGTATAGGTGTAACTTGCAAAGAGAAGGAACCAGGCCAGATGAGTGTGATGTCTTGATCATTCTTGTGGTACAGTAAAAAAAAAAACAAGTATTTGATACACTGCAGATTTTGCAAGTTTTCAAACCTACAAAGAATGGAGAGGTCTGTAATTTTTATCGTAGGTACACAACTGTGAGACAGAATCTAAAAGAAAATCCAGAAAATCAGGTTGTAGGATTTTAAAATAATTAATTTGATAGAAAAGCAGAATCTTGTTGCACTTAAAGAAATCTGACATTTCCTGTACTTCTTGACCAAGTTTGCAAACACTGCATACAGACCTTTCCTAGATCTTTCAAGTTTTAAGGCTGTCACTGGGTGACATTGAGTTTCAGCTCCCTCCAGAGATTTTTCATTGGTTTCAAGTCTGGAGACTGGCTAGGTCACACCAGGACCTTGAAATGCTTCTTAAGGAGCCACTCCTTAGTTGCCTTTGCTGTGTGTTTTGGGTTTTCATTGCCATGCTGGAAGACCCAGTCACGACTCATCTTCAATGTTCTTACTGAGGAAAGGAATTTGGATGACCCCAGCCATGCTCCCTTTAATATGGTGCAATTGTCCTGCCCCCTTTGCAGAAAAGAATCCACAAAGTGTGGATGTCCATCCCAGCCTTGTGCAGGTCTACAATTTTGTCTCTGGTGTGCTTAAACAGCTCTTTGGTCTTGTACATGGTGGAGAGGTTGGAGTGTGATTAATTGAGTGTGTGGACAGGTATCTTTTATATAGGCAATGAGTTAAAACAGGTGCAATTAATACAGGTAATGTGTGCGGAATAGGGGGGCTTTTTAAAGAAAAACTTACAGGTCTGTGAGAGCCACAATTATTGCCAGTTGGAAGGTGATCAAATACTTATTTCATGCAAAAAATTACAAATTAATTATTTAAAAATCATACAATGTGATTTTCTGGATTTCTTTTTTAGATTTTTGTCTCACAGTTGAAGTGTATCTACGATAAAAATTCCAGACCTCTTCATTCTTTGTGGGTCGGAAAACCTGCAAAATCGGCAGTGTATCAAATACTTACTTTCCCCACTGAATATGGTTTAAGTATACTGGTGATGTGTGGATGGTATTGGAATCAGTGAATAGGTGGGTTTTAAGGTTATTATCACCGCTTCATCCTTAGTAAGCAATTTGAATGTTAAGAACTTTGAGCAATTTGCATGGGATTTCTTCACCTTGGCTGGATTGCATAAGTATGATTGAATGTTGGTCACTTTTTGTGCAAAATGGCTCATAAATTTTTTAACAGTAAGATAGGATGTAGTTGGGATAGGAGGAGAGCTGAGAATGAAAGTAAACGAGGAGAAATGTAGTTGATTTGGAGAGGAGTTTTTACCTGTGTTGGCAGAAAAAAGATAAAAAGCAGGCAGTGCTCGATGCTCAGGTCCGTTAGTGAGTTGTTGTTTTTTCCTCTGTCTCTTGGCACTGTGAGAAGTTGTTTTATGAGACTGCAGAATGTGAGTTAGCCAGGGACTTGGCTGGCATGGAAACGAGAGGACAGAGAGAGTCCAGAGGCTCAGTGGCAGTGTCAGCAGGAAGTGCTGAAAAAGTTTGTTTTTGGAATTAAGTATTAAACAATCATTCCCAAGCTTCTGCCCTGTATTTGGAAAAAAATGCATGTTAATATATTGACAATGGCAAAGCCATTCATGGCTCTTATAGAAGATCACTGGCCTTCCATGTTATTTGTCTCAGATTGTTCAACCTGTGTTTCCTGACCTATTGTTTATGGACCATTAACACTCCCTAGAGTGTAGCCTCTCCACTGACATTGCATGAGATGCAAGTTATGACTGACTCCACATCTTTAAAAAAATGTAGCAGATGCCCTATTCACAGTAACTTGTCATTAAGCTAAAATGCAACAGTAACAGCATGGCAGAGCAGGATTTTTACCTCACAAACTTCTAACTGGTCCTAACCACTAAGTGACTGCTGTCACATCACTGTAAACCACCACGTACTAATCTTCTGAGGTGGATGCTGTGGTGCAGTGAAGGGTCTAAGTGAGTGGATGGGAATTTCTAAAATGTTGATATAATTTACCAGTTTCTGAAGTGTAACTTTTTATACTGGTAATTAGTGATTGAGCTAAATTACAAGTCTTCCATTTGTCCAAAAAATCCTAGTGATCAACAGATGCAACATTCAAGTTCTTATGATCTACTCATAAATTAGGGTTTGAAAGGTGTTACAAAATTGTTGTGTTGTGTACCATACATTTAGCTAATATTTAAAATTGTATTTACGACATATACACAAAAAACACTACAATATTACACAATAATAAAAAAAGGGTTGTTGGAATCGACTGAAACTTTATATGTGTAAATGTAATAATGATATATGTAAGTTATTACAATATTACAGTGAAAGCATGTTTATTGAAAAAAGTGCAATTTATAGGAGGCTGTAGTTCCCCTGTTAGGTCACCTCTACAAGTTAAACAATCCACCTGGATACAAGATGAGATAGGGTTGGGCATTCAAGGCTAATTTGGCAACTTATGTTATAGCTGGGTCTTTTGAACCTCATCCATCACACCAGCAGTTAGGGTAGTGTTTTGCTCCAGAGCTCCAGAGCTCCAGAGCAAATGCAGGATTAAGCATTCACCATGAAGTCTCCATATTTGAACCTGATTGTCAGATCCTGAACAGAATATGGATTTGTTGCTAAAGACAGTACAGTTCCAGATTATAGAAGTCCAGCTTTTTCGTTCATGACACCACTGCAAATAAAGTTGGCAGTGTCTGAGTGTCTATGTCAGAACATCTAGTAAGTCCCGTAAAAACATTTTCTGCTAAACGCCTGGAAATGGTTTGGGCAGAGATGGTGGTGTGTAGTGAAGGTGCCATCTGTGTCTGGATGGTGGACAACGGAATTGTGGGAGCTGCTTGTGCTTAAATGAGGCTTTTACTATTGGTCTATCTGGATTGTCCAGAGACTGTTCACCATATGTAATTCCTCATGAAATTATTGGTCCCAACACCTCTAGCTAGGTTCAGAATGCCTTAGGTGCCAGGCAGATGGTCAAAATGCCAATTCTTTTTCACTCAACTTAATGATGCATTCCGTTTCAAAGTCTGCCAACTGAACATAATGTCTTTGAGTGCATCGTAGAGGCATGTTTAGCATTTACATTTACATTTATGGCATTTAGCAGATGCCCTTATCAACTTACAACTGATACAGTCTTACAATCCAAGTAATTGTGGGTTAAGGGTCTTGGCAGAGGCGGGATTTGAACCCTGGACCTTCTGGTCCAGAGTCCAGTACCTTTACCGCTAGGCTACCACAGTCCCAACCTCTCACCAAGAAGTACACTACCCAAAAGTAGCCTCTGAGAGCAGTGGAGAAATTATTATATGCTCCTTTACAACAAGACTTACTGTCTAATCAGATGACAACTGAATTCATTTGCATATCTGTCTGGATGTATATATTTACCTAGAGCAACGGCAGCACATTTCAGTTATACTCGATTTCATTATAAATTGCCATTTATTTTTAGCCTCTTACATACATTTGCTACATAAATTTTATTTGTATACACAGGTTAAATGCTAATTGTCACTTACATCTTTGTTCTAATTTCAGCAATTTGGTAAAATCTTAGATGTTGAGATCATTTTTAATGAAAGGGGATCCAAGGTATGTATTCGAATCTGTTTCCTCTGCATGCCTTCTCTTTCTTACAACTGAATGAACTACTGTCTTTGCAATAATGATAATAACGCCTGATAATATGACATGCAAAAATAATATAAAATGGATGAAAAATGTATGACAAAAGTTATGAATGTAAATATGACAATGAAATAAGAAAATGATTTAACATGTTTTTCTTTATTCTAATGCTCTTACTATTTATTGGAAAAACTTTATTGCAAACAATAGATGAGCTGCTATAGATCTGCTGTTAACTCCCTATCCAAACCCAAATCGACACATTATACTAAATACAGAGACCAATGCAGTTATGTCATTTCAAATGGCAACACAGTCTCACAACTGTAAATTCATAAGAGTTTACATAAGAGCTACCCCAGCTGAGAAAATTGTTCTTTTATTTAGATCCACAAAATGATATGCCAAAAGTGCACAAGAACAATATGATAATATGAACTAAAATCATGTTTTACAGATATTTACAGTATTAAATCTGGATTACTTTTTCCAGTTTTCAGTTGGTAATTGCAATTTAAATGTGATAGGTCTAAAACTTGTAATTACCATAACTCATTAAGCACATGGAAATTCCGTTTGGTAGAATTCCTATGAATTTGATGTGAGATCGGGTTGGAATTATTTGTCCAAAGTTCAGTTTAATCTCGTATTCTGCCTTTAAATATAAATCATAATGCTCATAATTTAATTAATTGTCATCACTATTAATTCTGAAATCAATATGACCTTTCTGTTGGGAAAGATTATAATGCATGCCAACTCCAATATATATATTTATTCCAGTTTTAGTACATTTTATTTCTTCTGTCACAAACTGTTAAAGGTATTCTCCCTTTGTTGGATGGAAATTACTTTAGGTGATGTTTTCTTTTTTCATTTATATTTTTCATTGTTTCCTTAGAGGCTTAGAGGTTCTAACTGAACTGCTAAATTACTGTTCACGCCTTTGGCTTAATGGTTGCCCGTCTTGATGCTTGCA
Source organism: Parotocinclus maculicauda (assembly GCA_034780255.1). Lineage (NCBI taxonomy): Eukaryota > Metazoa > Chordata > Actinopteri > Siluriformes > Loricariidae > Parotocinclus > Parotocinclus maculicauda. Next base: position 5,609 of record JAUZSU010019787.1, read on the forward strand.
TGGCGCAGGGGCAAATAAAAAGGAGCAGGGAGGTCTGTAAAAGCAGCAGCAGCAGTAATGTGTAAGAGAATGGCAGCGAGGTAGAGCTCAAGGGGTTTTTATTCTTATCGTTTTTGTTGGTCCTCGCGATCGTTTTCTGACTGAATTAATGATGTGCATGTTGTTCTCCCCCCTCTCCCACCTGCATGCAGGGTTTTGGTTTCGTAACTTTCGAAAGTAGTGCTGATGCGGACAGGGCGAGGGAGAAATTACACGGCACGGTGGTAGAAGGCCGTAAAATAGAGGTGCATGTAACAAATATTTCCCTTCTTGAAACAGTTCTCTCTTGCTATTTTTCTCTACTTTTCAGTGATTTCTCTGTATCTCTTTCATCTGATGCATCAGTCTTCTGTTCATGTGTGTGTGACACCCCACCCCCTTCATTTTCCCCCCATTTCGTTTGGCCTCATGTTCTACACTCATTGAACTCTGACAGTTGTATCACTCCAATCTATTTCAGTTATGGCCAGGCCTGCAATCAGTGCATACCCTTGCTCTGTATTTAAGCTATTGCTTTTCTTTGAGTTGACATTCACTTGAGTTATCAATTTATCATTTTTATCCCTTCTAACAAGGTGCAGTTGGTTAATTTGGTGCAGTGTGTTGTTATAGAGTAGCCAGGTCTTGGGTGATAAGGCCTTATCACAGAACTGATGAGGGCATATGTGATGCAATGCTGACTTGGCAGTTAAGGTCTCCTTATCCTCTATTTCTGCATAACTAACAAAATCTGAAAAATAGTATTACAGAAACACTGCATTATGCAACTGTGAGGAAACAATGAGTATTGCCACCACTGGTTTCCCACTCAACCCTGTCTCCACTCTTCTTTTTTTTTTGTTTATTCCTTTATTATTTCCAATGTGACATGTTTTAGTAAGACGTTGCATATTTTGCTTCTCACCCCTCCCCTTCTTCTCCTACGGTAGCCCGTAGATTCCTCACCAAACTCTCAATAGCCATGGTAGCAATATACACACGCTGAAATCTGAATGGTAAGTGGAGAAATCCATCTGCCATCTCGTGCTGCAAATCACGTGATCTTTTATTTTCAACTTTGTTATTGCGTTTTCCTCGATGCTGTTTTCTTCTGGTACACGTAGACTTGAGTGTACATTACAGATGCGTGAGAGGCACTGATTGGCCTGGACTTGATTTATTGCACATCTTACTCCAACTGTTAACTCTATTTATTTTGTCAAACAGTGCACCCTGTTTTTAGCTGTTGTGTGAACTGGAATGAGTTTCCTCAAGTTATTTTTTTCATTTGATATTTTGCAATGAGACAAAATAGCTCTTTGCCCGAGTGTTTGAATGCTAAATGTCGCTTACTTTCCAACGATACTGGCCTGTTCTCTAGGTTTAGTGTATGTTGCACAATGCTTCACTTTGTTTGTTTTCTCTCTTTTTTTTACCCATTTTCCTCTCTTTCTTTAACCTTCTTCCTCTATTCACGGCATGCTCTTTCATGTGAGATAAGCATTTCGTTCGTTGAGTGCATTTTGTGTGTGCGTGTGTTTTTTTTCTTTTCCACATTTTCTTTCAACTTGGTTGTAAAGTTTTGAAGATGCATGCTGAAAATCTTTATAACGAAACTCTTCTGTTGAAAATGTATGTCTTTTTGTTAGTTTTTAATGAATGAGTTTTTTGAGTGAGTTGTTAATGACCACTGTAGTTAAGTGGATTATGTTTATATACTTACAGTAATGCATGCAGAGGTACTTTGAATATTTTAAGAAATTTTTTGGAGTTTGCAATGCTGACTTAGTCCTTTTTGTGCTTAGGTAAACAATGCAACAGCACGAGTAATGACAAACAAAAAGACAGTCAACCCATATGCAAACGGTAAGTGCAAAATCACAGCCAGCTGTAAACTATGCACTAAGTGTCCTTCTAGTTTGTAGTCATATCACTTACACAACTACAGGTCTCTTAACATTTCATTTCAGCTACATTTTCATGATTTCCACTTTCAACAGTGATACCTACACTGGGTAACAAGTATTTTGTCCCATGCAAAAAAAAATACCTGCTTCTTATGTACTTATGCACACTTGTCACAAGTGGCAGTGAGTGGAGATGAACACAAATATTGGAAGTAAAACACAATTTTATTAGAGACCAGGCAGCGATATAGCACAGGACGAGGCAAAACATAATCAAATAACACAACAATACGAAAGATGCTTTGAAAATGGAAACCAGGAACCAGAGAAGAGAGTAAACATGGAGTAGGGACTGTTCAATGTCACTCTGTGTGTGTCACCGATTCATGGTTTGTCCCTTCTTGAACCTTGTCTATTATTACACATTAGTGCTGACTGGGAAGATCTAGATCTTTATTGGACCATAGAGGGATCCAACAGAGTTGTCTGAACATCACTATTTGTCCCTTGTTCAATTTGCTCAGGTCTTTTACACCTGGCAATTCCTCCGTTGATCACACCAACTACGAAAGCTTATTGTTTCACTTACTTGCTTACTTACCATTCACCTGAGGGAGAGTGTTAGCGCAAATTAGTTTTGAGTTTATATAAATCCAGCCTTACATTTATTTGTAATATCACGCAACCTACAACAAAATAAAGAAATTAAATAAATAAAATAAGCCCTGAATTTATTAATGAATTGTACATTGTGCAACAGTAAAAAATCCCCATCCTGCCCTAGCACTAGCAGATTCAGGCCAATTTAACCTGAATATACCTAGAAATGTTCAGCGCTGGTCATTTGAACGTTGTGACGTCCTACTAGTAGTGCCGTGCTGGATTTACAAATGCTATTTAAAATGCCCCGAAAGACAAAAAGACAGCTGCTGTTAATGACATGCAATCTTTGATACATTTGCCCTTAACATTTTTATGGCCATTGTTAATGAAGCACATGCTCTCTCTTTCATCTTTCAGCATAGTTTTATTTGTTTATTTATTAATTTATTTGTGGTAAACCTGTTTATAAAGGCACTCATGCTATGAATTGGCAAGTACCATGAGTGGTATTGAAGAAGTACAAGTACAAAAGGTTTAAATAACACTTTCAAGAAAGGTTCGTTCTCACAAAGTGCATCTACACCAAGATTAAAGGAAAACGGTACCAAAACCGTAAAGAATATAAGCTATATAATTTCATTTTTTTAAATTAGTGTGATTGCGTTATTCTGTTATATGTGTGAATAAAGCTTGTGGTTACTTGGCAACATGTCGGTGGAGTGATAACGTTTTTGTGTGAAAAAGCAGTGCTGTTATCACAAACATCAGGGTGAGAATCAGAGATCGAAACTAACTGTTGTATAAATCGTTATAGAACATTCTTAAAGTTATCCATGATTTATTTTGGTAACTAATATCTCTTGCTTCTGTCTGTTTAGGCTGGAAGTTGAATCCTGTGGTAGGTGCAGTGTACAGCCCAGAATTCTATGCAGGTGAGTGCTTAAATTGCTTTAATTTCAAATAGAAAAAATAATTCTTCGTGGTGTGTGATTGGCAGTTTTGAGTTTTTCACATATCTTGAGAAAAAAAACACAAGGGGGGGATAATCCAGTGATTTAGTTGGGGCAGATGTGGGAAAGATGGGACTGACTGCACATATATATATATATATATACTCACTCAAAAAACTCATTCATTAAAAACTAACAAAAGGACATACATTTTCAACAGAAGAGTTTCGTTATAAAGATTTTCAGTGTGTAATAAACAGTGTGTGTCCAATCTACTTTCATACAAATGCAAATGTATCTTCTAATTTGGTTTGTGCTCTTAAGCTCATATGCTATTTTCATATTAAAAAAACATCTTATCGGACAGACGAGTCCTAAACCATATTATCCTGCCTACCAGCTCAGGTGTTTTACATCTGTAATTATAACTCAGTTACTAAAATGCATTACACAAAAAGTAGGGTAGTGAGAAACCATATACTCTATGTATAATGGGTATCATTACTAAACAGGTACTTTAAAGCTAGAGTCAGCACAATCATAATGTTGTGGATTTATGATCTTAAATATAGCCTTATGCAAAGGTATGGGAAAAGCTGCTGGATCAAATTACACATTTGTTGAGATTGTACATGAAAGGAAAGTTCACACCACCTTTTTAGGGGAAATGTTACAAGAAATTCTAATAAGTGTTTATTATAAGGTCAGGTATGCAAAGCAGAATCGCCTTGTCACTGCCAAGTATCTGAGAGACAGTTGTATCATACTACTATCCTTACAAATTTAGGGTTAAAATGGCCTTTACAATCCTATACATGAACATTGTGTATGTTTACATGCACTTAATCAAATCAAATAATTTGTGAGTAATACAATCAAGGAATATACATGCATGTGAATAATTTGATAATGAGAAACGATTGATTGCGTTATGCAATTGCTGTATATTTCAGGTGCACCTCATACTGTGAATGTCCCATTCCACTATCACAAAGGTGTTCTATTTCATAACTTCTGACTGGGAATGGCACTGATGAAAACTGAACTAAAATGAAGCCGGTTTGAGAGAACTTTGCTTTGAGACATGGTATATTCCCATAGTAGAAGTAAAGATGTGGCATTTAATTGTTTGGTATTCATAGGCCTATGAATTCAGATCAGATTCAGACACCACTCACATACACAATTAAATTAGGAATACCTTTAATTAATTGTTTTTATTAAATATCATTCATCTTATGTAAGGCATACGGAATAAAATATTAGGCATTTTTATATTATTTTATAAGAAATGCTATTATATTTAATATCGGTGCTTGGGAGGGCCTAAACTTTGCAATGGACATACACTGCAAGTATTCAGACCTTTTGACATTTTAAATGTCATAAATTCAGCACAAGGGGCATCTTATTTCTCTTGATCATCTTTGAGATGGCCACGTATGGTAAAGTCAGTTGACTAAACATGATTTGGAAAGACACATGTCTAGGAAAGAACTGTAGAGCTCAGAGACATTATTGCGTGGAGGCACAGATCTGGAGAAGGGTACAATATATGAGCTGCAAGAGCACAATGCCCCCCATAATTCTTAAATGGATGAAGTTTGGGATAACTTTTGTAAGAGAGGTGGTCAAGAAGAAGGAATACTGTTCTGAGTAAATGGAAAGCAAAGTATGTATGGTGCAAAGTACAGAGATATACTTAATGAAAA
>JAUZSU010019797.1:0-10798 GCA_034780255.1 Parotocinclus maculicauda
GGTATTTTGTGTAGAATTTTGAGGAAAGAGATTAATTTAATACAATTTGGAACAAGGCTGTAACGTAACAAAATGTGGAAAAAGTGAAGCGCTGTGAGTACTTTCCGGATGCACTGTCAATTGCTCACAGATGAAATCTCCCCTAATGTTTGTGAGCAGTATATATTTGGATGATGGTGAATTGCCAGTAATATATTTTCATAACTGACATTTTCTATTTAGTAGCTTAGAATAAGCTAAAATATGGTTAAATAGACTACTTGAATTTTAAAACACAGTCACTTTATTAGGTACACCTATCAATTACGATGTTGTAGGCTTTCTGCCTTCAAAACTTACTTACTTAATTCTTCTTGGCATATATTGAATAATGTGATACCCACAACCCTGTGTTGTTTTAACAAAGCTCAATTGGTATGTGGCAGAAAGTGACATAATAATATATAGAAGACAGTATATATATATAAGACAGATATATAATAATAATAGTAATAATATATCCCTCACACCATTACACCACCAGCCTGAACCATTGTTACAAGGCAGGATGGATCCACATGTTTTACATCAAATTCTGATCCTACCATCTAAAATTTACAGCAAAAATCAAGACTCATTAGACCAGGCAACATTTCTTCTGCTATTTTTCAATATTGGTGAGCCTGCACAAATTGTAGCCTTGATTTGCTGTCGCTAGCTGACGGGACTTGGTGGTCTTCTTCGAGGTTGTTTCTGCTTCAAGGTTTGATATGTTGTGCATTCAGAGATGCTTTTCTGCATATCTCATTTGTTGAGGTACTGTTGACTTTTGAGCTTCAACCAGTCTGGCCAGTTTGACCTCTGGCATAAAAAGGCACTTTCACCTAGAGAACTGCAACTCACTAGATATCTTCTTGTTTTCAATTTCTCTGTAAACCCCCTGTAGACCCCCAGTATATCATCGGTTTCTGAATTACTCAGATCAATCAGTCTAGCACCAACAACCATGCCACGTTCAAAATAACTTTTCTTTCCCACTCTGATGCTCAGTTTGAAACACAGCAAGTGGTCTTGACCATGTCTACAGGTAATTGCCTGATTAGCTATTTGTGTTAATGAGCAGTTGACCAGGAGTACCAAATAAAGTGGCCAGCGAGAATATATAAATACAGTAATACATATTTCTAATTTCGTAGAACCACCTGCCGCGGCCAAAGGCGCGTGGTTGAGACACTTCTCGTCATTGTCAGTAGAGGGAGACATAACATTTGATTTAACACTGTACCACAACTAACAGCCCAGAGGCCCAATGGACTCCTTTATTTTCATTAGGCGTTGTGCTCTCATCTGTCTGCATTACCTTGGTCGAATACGAGTTAGTCAAATCCAGATAAATGCTTTCGAATTACCGACTTTGGAGAACATTTAGGCTTTTGTTATATTTAACCAAAGGCCACAAGACAGTGTAAACAGAGAACAGGAGAAAATGTACATTATACATAGCTGCTGATTCCAGAATTGTGAATTAACATATGTCAATGGTAAATATTCACAGTTCTGCAATTACATTTTTTTGTTGTATACATTTTTTGTATTTGCAATTACCAGATTCATTGTTATTACATTCATTGTCCATTTTATCAGCTCCACTGACCATATAGGCGCACAATGGCAGGATCTAGTCCATATGTTGCTCCGATGTATCATTCTGTGCACTGTAGTGACACTGACCTGGTGTTGTCTGATGCCAGTATGAATAGATCAGACACAGCAGTGCTTCTGGAGTTTTTAAAACACCTAAGCATCACTGCTAGTCTGAGAAAGCAAGGACGCAACGCACCAACCAAATATATCCAGACAACAGCATCCTCCAAACAGTGGTGAAGGTGCATCATTAGATGAGCCTCTGTCTCTGGATTTACATCCATGCTTTGGAACAACAAGGTAAATGTATTTGATAAATCAGTATTTAGTATAGTTTAAAAGCTCCAGCAGCACTTGCTGTGTCTTATCTATTCTTAACAGCACAACACAGTGGTAATGTTACTGCAGTGCCGTGTCAGAGGAAATTGGAACACTCAGTCTGGGACTGGGACACTAGTCCACCTGAGATCAAACCCATGACTTTCTTGCTGTGAGGCGAAGGCGCTACCCACCAAGCCAACCCATGTTACCCAATGTTGAATTTCAATAGACATAACAGTGACCTGGGCATGGGTATCATCTGCAAAATCAGATTGAAAGGTCTGATAGGTCCAGCCACATAACAGACTAGAGTGGTTACAATGATGGTTAGCGAAAAGGCTCATTTGGGAGGCACTTTGTATCCACATTCTTAGTCACCCAAACTAATAGCACTAAAAATGAAATGAAAATGAATCTCTCAGTAGTCACTCAGCACACAGACATGGTTACATACTTTTACAGAAAGTAATGAAAGCCCTCCTTCTTAAGGGAATTTGACCTTTGTGTATTGAACATCTCTTATTTATATCTAATTGATATACATATAAATACACATTCCCAGACAAAAATGACCCAAACAAATATTAAGCTTTTAATGATCGCAACAGAAAATAATTGGTCAGGAAGTAAGCAAGATATAAACGATTAGATAAATTGTGTGGAAAATTAGATAAAAAGTGTGGAATAGCCTTTCCCTTTGGTTTCCCTAAATGTTTAAGCCAATTTGTAAACTTCATGAACAGAATTTTATAAAGGGAAGAAAAGTATTGTACGTCATGGTAATTGTTTTTAATGTAAGACCACATTCTCTCTATATGTCTGGATTCTGACAGCCCAAAACTCACTGAAAGTCTGAAGGACTAGTTCTCAAACAACTTCTTACCATGGGACGTACAAGATTGCATATTGTAGACTGTCACTACTGGTTTTGTTTAAACTGTTCACAGGCGTCATCAGGTGATAGGCTGCAACAGGTGTAGCAGATTACCAAATAATATCTAATCTGTTAAGAAGAAAGCAACTAGAAGATATTTTGAAAACAGTTTGAACATACAGGAATGTGTTGTGTATCAAATATTTTATATAAATCTTATTTATGATTTTGTGAATTTCCTCACCTCCAGCTTTTCACTCTGTGAAGCTATGTCTTCAAAAAATAGCACAGGAGGGTGGCACAGGGCAAACACTGTTTCCCTGCTTCCAGCTCCCCCCATCCAGCAGTTCATTGCAGAGATGGAGCAAATGATGACATGTTTGTCAGGAGTGCATTTTCTTAGTTCTTTCAAGTTTTCTGATCCATTATTTGTTGTTAGGATCTTTAAAAAGCTTAAGATTTTCCTGTTTTAAATTAAAGTTAAACAATCAGGCTCATGTTTTGTAGATAGGTTTGTTAATGTGCAGCCAGATTTATAGGTATTGTTAATATTACCATTGATTTACCACCTAAACTTTCACATGTGGAGAATACCTGTGTGAAAAACTAAAAACATTACTCAGGCAGCACTGAATTTAAAACCAATATCATTCTGTAACGGATATTACCACATGGGCTTCATCTACAACATTTACATTTATGTGATTTAGCAGGTGCCCTTGTCCAGAGGTACTTACAATTAATACAGTCTTACAATTGCCATGGCATGGGTAATTTGCACGTCTGTGAAGGTACCATTAAATGAAAGATACATAAAGGTTTTGGAGCAAAATATGCTGCCATCCAAGCAACATCTTTTTCAGGGACGTTGCAAATCATTGTATTTTGTGTTTATTTATGTTTTACACAATATCCCAGCTTTATTGGAATTGTGATTGTAATTCCTCAGCTACACAGAAGAGTCAGTAACTGAAAGTAAGATTGCCATATATATTAGCATTCTATTTAAAATCTGTTATTTTCATATCAATACAAAACCTCTTTTCAACACAAGGCTTTAGCTTATTTTAACTTTTATATGCTCATTTGTTGAACCACTAAGCTGCACAAAACTACAGAGCAAGTTCAAACCAAGAAAACTAGAAATAGACTATAGCACACATTTTACTAGCTATATCTACTGATATAAAAATTGTGTGATTTATTGTTAACATTTATTTAAGGGTAGCGTTAACATTAACATCACTTTTATTTTAATTAAAAACATTTTCTGTGGCTTGTCAGATCTCATTAAGGTACCACAGCTCTTGCAAATTTAAACAAATGATCTAAAATTAAATTAAACTATTCATTTGTTAATTTTCATACCCTCTTTATCCAATTTATAGATGGAGATAGTCAAGACCTAAACACTAGCACAATGCGCAAGGTGGGACCTTAGACATATAACCCATCACAAGGAATTTACACACTTGTGTGCACACACATATACACACCCAGTAACTCAACGCTTGAAGACATTAGAGACAACAGTTAACCTAAAGCATGCAATTGGAATGTGAGAGGAAACTGGAGTAACGGACATGTTACTCCAGGCTGGGAAGAGATCTTTGAAGCTGTGCTGCAACATTCCTAAAGTTGCACCACTTGATACCCTCAATGAATCCAGTTAGATACAACAGAACAAGTGTAATTACAAATTTACATTGACATTACATTTATGGCATTTAGCCGACGTCTTATCCAGAGAAACTTGATATAGTCTTACAATCCAAGCAACTGTGGGTTAAGGGCCTTGCTCAGGGACCCAACAGTGGCAGGATGGCAGAGTAGAGGTTTGAGCACTGGGCCTTTTATAGTCCATTACCTTAACTACTAGGCTGACAGTCCAAATGCCTGTATAGCATACATAAGGTCAGGTAATCCTATTCATTATTATTCAATCGTAAAACACCCAAATAATTATCGTTTCTTTTCATGGTCACATAAAAATATAATAAAAATGAATTTGCCATTAAAGTCATACTCTGACACTGTAACAGTGACACTCTTACTTTACATTCAGATTCTTCCCAGTTGTCATTGCAGTTGTGTTCATTGTTGTATGAACAATTGTGCTATTGTAGATGCATCACCATTGGACCAGGTATACACACTTTTTAAGATAAGGACGTGAGCATACTCAAATGCTGGTGTTTCAGGGCTGTTCACAAATCAGTAGTTTTCAATTACAGCTCACGTTATATTCAAAGTGTTGTGCATTTAAAACAAGGGCTGTTTTCAATGACATTTAGACCTTTCAGACACAGATTTCATCAACCTTTTATTAGATCAGTAAATATACTGGCTAGCGTATTTGACCAGCAGTGAGACTACCAGCATTTTTAATACAGGCGTTTAGTTTAAATATAGTGTTCAAGCATCATAAACTGCAAATCATGTTTATGTACGCTGTGAAGTCACATTTACATTTACAGCATTTAGTAGATGCCCTTATCCAGAGCGACATACAACTGATAGTTTTACAATTCAAGCAATGGTAAGTTAAGGGTCTTGCTTAAGGACCCAACAGTGGCAACTTGGCAGAGGTGGGATTTTAACTCGGGACCATCAGGTCCAGAGTCCAAGGCTTTAACCGCTAGTCTAGTGCAGTCCCATCATTGTTGGATTTGCAAATGTAATGAAAATTGTGTACTGTATGGAGAACTAATTACGCACGCACTTAGTTGTGTTTGATCTGAACTTAAGAGACAGTACTGTTAAAACAATATTAGCTCTAGCCCAAAGACAGTAATTGCTCTTGAATCAAGTTCACCCCGACCAGTTTATCTATCGTGTGTACTTATCTAACATATGTGTACTTATGTGAAGCAACATACTGTATATGCATGCAAAAGTTTGTTAAAACTTCTTCCTTCTGATTTGAGTAAATGTATAATCAAACATTTAGAATGGACATATCAAAAAATTTCCGAACATCAATTTCCAAAGGTCCATAAGTGATATGATTAGTTTTAAAGGCATGTTTATTAAAGGCATGTTAATGTTAATTTGTCTCGTTAAAATATTGTAGTGTGAGGGAGAGAGAGTGTACGTGTGTGTCCATGTGACCTTGAATTAGATTATGTGGATATAAAAACAAATGCATTAAATTAATGTATAATTGACTTCTGCTTTGAGCTGTTGATGGGCATCTGTAGAGAAAATATAAACAAATCATCAAAGAACAAGGCTGATGTTGCTGATGCTGATGTTATTAATTTCCCACAGATGAAACGCCAGTTAGGCCATATCAAAAGCCACAAATTCTATTATATTTTATATAATATGTATCTGGTTTCTTGTATCATGTTATAATACAAATCTACAAAGGTGACAATGCACAGCAACCACCTAGGTCACACTAACTGTACCCTCCTAAGCACATACACTGTCCAAAAGTATGTGGACACGACCATCATATCTACAGAAATTAGGGGATATTTCAAGATGAATATGAAGAGGATACCACAAGAACTGCTGGACAATCTGATTCTGTCCATGCTCCATCACTGTTAATGTATTTTGGTAGTCTTGTGTGATCATACACCCTACTGAACAGTCAGTGTGTGATACTCTCATCCAGTTTAACATGCTTCTGTTCGCCCCCATGAATATGTCACTTTCTAATCAATCACCATAACTGAGTTAGCGGCTCATTTACATAAACTTTCTTTGTCTTTTCATTTGCTTTTTAGGTCAAATAATGTTAAATGAAATAAAATCAAATGCTTCTTTTTTAATAGCTTCATATTCATTTGAAATATTCCCTAATATTTGTCAGCAGTATAGTTTAATAAGAAATATAAAATGGTTCGGCAACTAATTTAAACAGGGATATCTGTCTGTTTTTGTCTGTATTTTTGTGTGTGCATCTGTGTGTTTGTGCATGTTTCTGCATGTGTCTATGTGTGACCGTCTCTCTCTAACTCTCTGGAATGCATGCTGTTTTGAGCTCTGCTTTGCCGGCTTGAGAGACAGCATGTGTGCATGTTATGCTTGGCTCTTATCAGAGAAATGTAAATGAATTCCACATGGTGTGTATCAATAATAAACATAATTTAATTACATTGTCAGACTAATTTCCACACTATCATTATTAGGCCAATATTACACATTTTGTTTCCTTAGTTACACTGTGTGTGAGTGTGTGTAAGGGAGAATTGAGAATTGCATTTAAAAAGAGGCAGGGGGCGTGCTGACATTCCTTTGTCTAATTACTGACTGGAACAAACAGTTACAGCTGCAAAATAAAAGACAACCCCAAACACCCAATATATAATTTAGTTTTACCTAACTATACCCAGATGAAACCATCTGATTTGAGGTTAAAATGTGCTTTGTTGCACGTACTAAGGTTTAGTATGTTGTGCCGCTCCTCTGGATCCAGTGTACCAGCAATTCAGGGTTGCCAATAATAATACATTTGTTGGGTTTTGTTAGAGCTGGATGGTATATCGATTATATAAAAATATATCGGGATATAAAAAGCAGGATATGGGGTGAGACTAAATAATTTTATATCGAAATTTTAAGTTTTAAAAGTTTCACCAAGATTCAATCTTGTGTAGAGGCTTATTCTGTTTTTTCGCTATACGTCTGAGCGATGCCCAGCTCATAGCCCTGCCCCCACTCACTCTCTCACACACTCGTGCTCACACAAAAATGGAGGCGAGCGTGAAGAGGAGTTAGTCTGTAAAAAGAATAACACCGGTTCGGGTATATGGAAATGGTTTGGATTATACCAGTCGGACAAGGAGCAGAAACAGATTATCTGCAGAGAATGCCAAAAGGCGGTAGTATCGAAATGTGGCAGAAACTACCAATTTTCAGTACATGACTCGGTAATTGGATTTCCAATTTGCAACCAAAACACACAGAAATGTGTGACAAATTAAAATATGTAATATTAAATAATAAAATTCTTATCTGTCGGGTTAGGTATACTGATATACATGAAACGAGTAATCTGATTACTGGGATAAAATCCATTTCTTTTTAATACATGTCTTAATCTGATTTCTAGATCAAAGTATGCTCTATACATGAGCAATTGACTAATCTTGCTGAAATCCGACTATGATTTAATTATTAATTACATTTGTACATTTGTTGAAGTGTCATTTGCTGCTTGTCTGCATGTAGGAACAGTCTACTTCATACCCAAAAATGTGTTTGAAATTCAATTTGATACAGGTTTTAAAATTCTTTTTTTCTTTGCTGCTTGCTTAAATCCTCACTTTGGACATTTACTGGTTTTATATGACTTTTGTTCATTTGTCCCTTTCATTGTATTTGATACTTTGATACTGATTTTAGTGCTGACCTCTACCCATTCTGTCCCTGATTATTTGATTTTACCTTGGATATAAGATATAAGTTATATATAGCTTTTGTTGGGTTATGTGGCTGTGGGCTGTGTGGCCAGTTTTCTCACCTTTACCCTCTTCATAACAGAATTTTGAGGAAGTGGACGAAAACCATGCTACAAGTACACAAACTTGTAATAAACAAGTTGGGGCCACTTTAGGTGGGAACTTGCATAAACACTTAAAGCATTCAAAGTGCTCCCTGATACCCTAAACCCCCTCTAGGATGAACTGTCAATAAAAAAAAAAACATAAAATAACATGGTGTCATGAAAATGTATTATGTAAATGAAAGAAGGAACACATTATGACCAAACACAGTGATCACTCTCCTAAATATTAGAGGAACCCTGGAACAGCCAAACAATGCCCATCGCCACACACAACAACTGCTCCTGCTGTGGCAATGTAATATCTGTTACTCACATAGCAAATTCTCTTCAACTACATGATCTTGTAACTTATTCAAAATGTCAACCTATTTACTGCATGTTTCCTGAAGGATTAATGATGAACATGCTGCAGCTCAGAGAAAGAAAATGTCCTGTGATGGCATCAACACACCAGGACAGGCTAATGCATCGGCATTCACAGACACGGGCATTTGCAAGTGAGTTTGTGTTAAATCGGAGCAAACTACTAGTCTAAATGACTGGTTCCTACAGTCTATGAGAAGTGATTAGAGAATTGCTGGTTTGAGTCACTGAAAGAATTTGATCTTGTGCCATGACACTGTGCTGCCAAAATTCAGATGACAGCATGCAAGGTTTTTTTTTTTTCTTTGAAGAAAAACACAAATGTTCCAACAAAAATGCAAAAAGAACTGTGTACATGCATCCTCTTTTTCCATATCATTTGAAATGTTATAAATATAATATATCTACTCTACTGCCACTTCACAGCTCCAGTTATGGGTATGTGTGTAGATCTACCTGTGTGGGTGTTCGTCTTGTGTGTCTTGGAGAGTATTTTGCAAGGTCTGTGGATCTTGCGTGATCCTGAATTGGATTAAATGAGTATAGAAAATGAGTTGAATTGATCTCAAATTTACTGAATGCTTTTTACATTTTTCTTCTGTACCTATAGGTCAGGTAATGCTATCCATAAGGAAGCTGATAAAGGTAAAATCACAGTTTTGAAGCTCATTACGATTAGAAAATCCATCAGAATGTGTCTAATCCAACTTCAGTTTGATCTAAAGTTAACTAAGTAGTATTTTTCCACACCATTGATTGGCATATTGGCAGTATTGGCTTAAGGGATACTGACTGATCTTGCAAAGATATAAGTATATATACTGCTCACAAAAATTAGGAGTTGAAATAATAAAATATTCCTTAATTAATGATACCCTAATTTTTGTGAGCAGTGTAATTGTCTCATGTTTATCTTAATAATTGCCACAGTAAATTCAACCCAACCTTAGTTTCAAGTTATAATGATGGAAATGTTTTCAGTTGTACGGGATACAAGCTAAAGCCTTTCTAACTTTCCTTGTGTTATAGAGACAATGAAAATGCTAATTGAAAGCGTGAAGTCTAATAGTTTTAAAAAGGTAAGCATTTGTCCATGAATGTAACCCTTTTATTCCTTTTGATGCCATGTGGAGTCAGGCTACCAACTATGTCACATAAACCTGGTTTCAATATTTTTGAATCATATTGAACCCAAGACTGCTGAAAATTGAAGTACTAAATATTTAGATCCTCTAAACAATGTATTGCGCAGAAATAATTTTTACTTTGATAAAAATAAATTCACAGACTGACGGGTTCATTTAACCATTATTGAATTTGATACATTAGGATTGCTGTCATATTAATTCAGTGTTGTGAAGTGGTAACCGATTGCTTTCTTTCTGCAGCTTGTGGAACTCCACAAAGAAGGGGCCAGTCTTGCTGTATATGATGCACTGGGCTGTACTCTGCTCCACTATGCTGTAGATAATCGCAGCAAGGAAATGGTCAGATACATCATAGATAATGGTACGATGGCATAGTTACTAGTAATGTAAAGTAAGAGTTTAGCACTTATTCTATTTAGTACTTATATATTTCTTTCTTTGTTTAATGTCCTGAGCAGCACCAGTGAGTATTTTGGATGTTGCAGAAAAACAGACGTAAGTAAATCAGCAAATAGAGGATTATTTATTACACTTGCATAAACCTTTTTACTTTACCTTACAAAAAAACATATATATTAAAACCAAGGCATGTAATGCTATTGCTTATTAGAGCAGTGGTTCCTAAAGTGGTGGAACTGTTGTGGCGGGGGTTGGGCAGGCAAAAGTATGAGGGCTGTTTAAGATACATAATGCTCGATTTTTTTATTTTTTATTTTTTCAATAAGACATTGCAGTTTGTATGAAATAACTTCCATTGGAGACCTGTATGTGTGTTGGCATTGGGGGGCTATTATCTGCAAAAGGAGGGTCACTGTAGAAAAAGTGCTAGAGCCACTGTGTTAGAGCTCCAACCTGCCTGAACATGACTGGATTTGTGTCTGTGTGTGTCTGTGTGTGTCTGTGTGTGTCTGTGTGTGTCTGTGTGTGTCTGTGTGTGTCTGTGTGTGT